>BKCP01005294.1:2593175-2606979 GCA_008636005.1 Striga asiatica | reverse complement strand
CTGAGACCGTTTATCTCCACCAGTGGTCCAATGCCACACAGGTCGGCCAACGCCACAACTCCGGCCAACGTCAACGCCAACTCCTTCGCCGCCGCCGCCGACCGGATTTAATAAAGCTCTCCAAAAATTTCAGGCCACCGATCGACACCGCCTGAAACACACACACCATGTCCTCCGAGATCCACATGGTGGCCACCACTTTCTCCGACACTGATCGACACCGCCTGAAACTCGGCGCCGCCGCTCAAGTCTGTGGAAGCCCATTGAAATTTCAGCTACCACATCAATTGAACCCACAACACACACGCACACGACACGTTCTTCGAGTTCATCACGGCGGCCACCGATCGCCGTTGCTCAACACCGCCAGAAGCTCCCAGATTTCAGGTTGCCGCCGTCCAGAGAGGAAAGAATAGATGCTTCAATCATATTCAATTTGTGGATCCTAATTTTGTAAATTAGATATGACTCAAGGACCCAATTATAATTTATGATATTTTGGTTATTCTTCAATTTAGTACATGTGTCAAGTATGTAATTTATAAAAATATATAAAAGATATTATTTTTCACATTTTGTTTTTTATACATATATATACTATGGCTTAATAAAAAATAATATAAGATGTTAAAAAATATAAAAATAATGAATATATTTTTACATTATAAATAGTAAATTACTTCGGTTCAATTTTAGTGTAGATTTACACATAAAAAACTCAGACTGCAAAATTCACAATAGCTACCAGACTGCACAATAGTGTTCAAACGAATGCACATTAATTCGTTGAAGATTGTACATCATCATAACATTGTGCATTATTAAAAACATTACATTTAGTTATTTCGGTTCATATTCGACTTTATTTAAATACACAATAAAATAAAATAAAATAAATGGACAAGCTGTATAAACTATTATTTTTATATTTTATCATATATATATATGATTTATTTTAAAATAAATAATAATATAAAATATTAAATAAATAATTGTACATACTAAATGAAGAAATAAATAATAATATAAAATATTACTATCTATAAAATATCAAATGTTAAAATTTTAGGTTAATTTGGTTAACAAATCAAGCAAAACAACTATTTTGCTTGGGTTTTACTTTTGGAATACATCATTAAAAATGCCCGTACTCTGAATGCACAATAATGTTCAATTACTTGCACATTAGTTGCTGATAGACTGCACAATAACGACCGAAATTGACTAAACTTTTGAGCTTATATATTTTGGTTCGACTATTTGTTATCACTTTCAAAATTTTGGTTATTCCAGTTCGATATTGGCATTATTTTTTTATAATAACCGGAATAACCGCCCGAGATAAATAAAACATACATATAAAAAAATAAAAATAAAAGAAAAATAATTATATCGATTCGCCAACCAATGAACAATACTAACCGAGATGGCATTTGGTAACGCAAAACACTCCGAACGGCTTGAAATTGGTCCGCCTTCCTCTTCCTTGCCGGTAGAACGCCATGCACCTACATAGAACTCTCACACCGGAGGGCTTTTCCAGTGAAGAGCCTCCGATGCTTAAGTCAGTATGTGTTTGTTCAATTTTCCAAAAGTAAATAATGGATAAATCGTAAGTCCTAAAAAAAAGACCCACTCCCATATATATAGGAGTGAGATACCTGCCCTAGGAACTGCCCGGCTTTTGGTGAGCTGTCCTACCCGTACTGCCCGTCCGTACACACATAGTGTGCGTGTGTCAGAGATGTCAGGGGTGGCTTTCGCCACTATCACTCTGCACCAATATATTGTCTCCACGTGTCCCTCTGAGCTGAGGGAGATTATTCTTCTGCGCAGGCCGTTGGGATCTTTTAACGCCGTCCACGCGCCTTCTTGCGTTCAAGCCACGCTCTCGACTACTCTTCACCTGCTATGTGCTCGATCTGGTCGAGCCCCCCACCACTAGGTCGATCCTCGACCAGTTCTGATATTCTGCTCGATCTCTTTCCTTTTGGTCGATCATCCTTCGACCAATTCGATTTTCTCCACTTCGAGCTTGCTCGACCGATGATGCAAACCGGTCTATTCCTCAGCTATATAATATCCCATATCAGCATTAATGTGCATGTTAACACATAGTAATGTGTATTCTATATACCATTAATGTGCATTTATTAAACTTTTACTAAATTACAAAAGTACCACATACTAATGTGCAAATATACTAAAAATTGTAAATTGCACCAAGGGCCTTATGAAATGTCTAATTCTCACATCTAAGACCTCATTAAATAAAAAAAAAATGAAAAAGAAACTTGGGTTGCTGTAACTTCAGATCTCACACTGAACCGCCGCCGACGGTCCGAGCATACGACCAAATGCCGGCCTCCTGCCATCCGCGACCCTCAGCCCGTCGTCAACAACCACACAACCGGATAATAGCAGCTCCCAAGAAAAGCCCTCCCTGTCGGTCACCAGGTACGGCCACTGCATCGAAATCGGCGACGAGCTCGTCGGAGTTTGATGGTCGAAGAAATGAAGGCTCCTGCGACGGCGGTGTTGCAACAGCCGACGGTGGATGCCCTGTGGCAACAGTGGCCGAACCTTTGGTCATGATTTTCGACGGCGGCGGAGATGGCTAGAATATTGACAGAGACGCCGGATCTAACTCGCCGGCGGCTGAGAGAGGTGAGACTGTGCATATAAGTACTGTGGCAGCGGGAGGTCTGGCCGGCGGCGGGGAGGTGCGGACGGCGGCGAGCGGTGGGGACGGCGGCGAGCGGTGGGGACGGCGGCAGATGGCAGGGCTGGTGGTTGAAGATGGCGAGGTCGTGGTGGTGCACCTGTGTGTAATTGGGTGTATGCGTACTGTGTGTGTTTTAATTAACTGAGGTGTGTGTATTTGTGTGAGAGAGAGAAAAGGAAGGGGAAAGGTTGGGTGGGGAAGGTGACGGGTTGGGTGTGGGACCCATGTCTGGTGTATGATGGTGTGTAATGACAATTTTATCCTTAATTAATGGTCAAATATGTACATTGACCACAATGTGTGTGTTAAATTACCATATTACTATTAATGATTGACTAAATTTTGACTTGATAATGGCCATTAATGTGTTGGATTCAATGGTACAGATTTATTCTTATTTCTTTCACTATCTACAATTCTCATTGGATCCTAACTCTATATATATATATATATAAATCAATCAATCATAATTCGTCACGTCAACTTTAATTCACTATTCATCAATTTACCTAATTTTAACTGCATATCACATTTCATAATTTATCTTATACTTTTACATCAAATCAACTTTAATTACTTTATTTTAAATTTTATTTTAATCTCTCTCTAAAAACTAGCTATATCAATTTTTTTTTAAAATTAACTAGAGGTTTAATAACTTGTCAAAAGATATTCTCTCTCTGAGAGCATCCCATTCTCTCTCTGAGAACGATCAATTTTTCGGCCACATCTCTGTTTATCCACAGTTTCTATCACACTGATTTAGTCTCACCTCTCATGTATTGGATTTCATTTATCCCCCTCTCTGTTTCTAGCTGCGACACTTTTATTATCCCTTATTTATCTAGGGTTTCCACTATAGCAGATAATCAAACGGATACTCAGGATGATGAATTATCAAATCGTATGAAGGAATTCTCTCTATCAGACAGGGAAACAAAGGTTATTGATATTGTTCATGACGATATTCGCTTGAGTGACGATGAATGTCAGAGAAGCCTGTTTGGAAAAATCATTGGCGATCGGCCGGCGAGTTAGATCAAAATTCGGAGAGCTATGTCTCAAATCTGGAAGTTCAGTCAGCCGATGGAAGTTAAGGAACTTTCCCCCAATTATTTCCAATTTCTTTTCAAGAATAGGGATGATATGAAAAAGGTTGCTGCTAGCACAAATTGGAGCTTTGAAAATCAGTACTTGATTCTCAGAGAATGGAACCGCAACATTCACAGTAAGCACCCTAGTTTTCAAGAGCTTAATCTGTGGGTCCAAGTTCACAACACCCTCTTGAGTTGGATCAGTACAGAAGTGGGACTTAAGATTGGGAAAGCTTTCAAATAACTCAAAAATGTGGTTATTCCCACTACCGGGAGCCATGGAGGTAAACTTCTGAGATTGCTGGTCACATTAGATGTGACAGAACCGATTCCTAGAGTGGCCAATATAAGATTGGGTGACGAGATAGTCAATGTTTCATTCTAATATGAGAAGCTCATGAACCTCTGCCATTACTGTGGCATGATTGGCCATCTCGATAGAGGTTGCACAAAAAAGATGGAGATATTTCCAACAGTTCTCTAAAAGAAGGCCAGTATGGGGACTGGCTAAGGGCAATGGATGGACAAAAATGGACACCTGGTTATGCATCTGGTTCCAGAACATCTCCCCCACCTGAATCCCCTAATATGGCTGAAACAAGACCTTCTCAATCCAGCCCAGTTAATCAAATGGAAAGAAGCAACCAACTGATTCCTAGTTCATAAGACACCCACTCCAAATCTGCAGCAGCAGCATCCCTTGTCTCAGCAACTCAAAATCCTATGCAAGAAGTGGAGGTGGCTGAAACTACCCTACAACTAGTGGAGTCCTCAACAATGGAGGTAGAGAAGGAGATTACACCAACCAATCCTGAGGACTTTCATGAATCTCTCATTGTCTCAATGCCTCAGACACTTAAAACTTGGAAAAGAGTGGGCAATAAAATTGGCAGACTTCAAAGAACCTCAGAACCTATTATCACAAATCAACTTTCAAGGCCCAAGAGGAGCAGACCTTCCCAAGAGTCATATGAGAAACCTGCTGCCACAAATACTCTCAACCAGGTTCAATCTAAAAAACTAAAAGCTCAGTCCCAAATGGTGGGGGTTATCAGCCTTGAATGGCACCACCCTGATAAATGTTAGCTATGGTGTGGAATTGTAGAGGGCTGGGTGGGACCTCTACAATTTCCCAAACCAGAGAGTTACTTAGAACTCATCACCCCAGTTTTCTTTTTCTTTCAGAAACAAAAAAAAAACAAAATGCTTTTGTTAAATCAGTTGGGAAGAAGTTAGGTTTTGATGATAGGATGTTTATAGTTGATCCAGTAGGTCTGAAGGGAGGGCTAGTTTTGTTTTGGGATTCTTATATTACTATCAAGCAAATTTAGTTATTGTTGTGGAACTTCTTTTACCTTCAACACCTTCCCAATGGGGAGTTTTTGTATATATGAGCCCCTGCAGGTTAGCTAGAGAAGCTTAATGGGCTGATCTGCTCATTGACAAGCAAAATTGGGGACAATCCTGGTTTACAATTGGTGATTGGAATGACTTGCTGCACCAGTCTGAAAAACTTGGTGGGATCACTAGAACTATGTCCAGCACTCAAGGATTCTGTTCTTTCTTAAATGAAATGGAGCTGTCAGAAATCAAATTTGAAGGATACCCCTTCACATGGTGCAACCACAGAGCAAATCCTGATTTAGTGGAAGAAAAGCTAGACAGAGCTTTTGGCTCCCTAGACTGGTTTCAGCTGTATCCCAATGCCACTGTCTACAATGTTCTAAGAAGTTCCTTTGACCATACAGCTCTCTTGCTTGATCTGGGTTCCACTAAGGTGAAAAAGAAGTCCTTCTTCCATTTTGACAAGAGGTGGATTGGAAGAGAAGGGTTTGAGGAAGTGGTAACCAAAGCATAGCTCACTCCTGTGACCGGTACCCCTTTCTTTCAGCTTAAGGAAAAAGTCAAAAACACCAGAATAGCTCTACTCATCTGGAGTTCATCTTTCAAATCTCATAATCAGAAAACAATTACAGAGCTCACTCAAAAGCTGGAATCCTTAAATGTTTGCAAAGGTACCACAGATTGGGATGAATGGGACACCACTAGAAGGAAGTTAAATAAGGCCCATTCTCAAGAGTAACTTTATTTGCAACAAAAAGCCAAGCATCAATGGCTAAAAGAGGGTGATGCAAATACCCGTTTCTTCCATGCATACACAGTCCAGAGGAGGAAGCTAAATACAATTTCTAGGGTGATATCACCACAGGGCAGGGTCTACTCCTCTCAGACAGAGCTGGAAACCTACATTGCTGAATTCTACACAAATTTATTCTCATCTAAGGGAAGTTGGGGGGGAGACTCATTACTTCCTCTAATACCCACATCTATTACTTCTGATATGAATCAAGCCCTCCTGAAGCCAGTTGAAGAAGATGAAGTGAGAATTGCCTTGTTCAGTCTTCAGCCTGGCAAATCCCCTGGAGAGGATGGGATGACAACAGCTTTTTACCAACACTTTTGGAGTCTCATTAAGCCAGATATTCTGAAAGCATTTCTCAGTTTCTTTCAGTCAGGTATGATCCTTAAATATTGGAATCACACTATGGTGTCTTTGATCCCTAAATGTGATAATTCTAAAGCTCTTAGTCAATTTAAGCCAATAAGTCTCTGTAGTGTTATCTATAAAACCATTTCCAAGCTGTTGGCTTCTAGACTCAAGGCTTGTTTATCCTCTTGCATTAGTGACTATCAAGCCGCTTTTATTGAGGGTAGAAAACTGACTGATAATGTCATCATTACACAAAGGCTTTCCACTTTTTGAACAGACACTCCACTGGTTTTAATTGCTTTATGGCCCTGAAATTAGACTTAATTAAAGCATTTGATCGTGTGGAATGGCTCTGCCTGAAAAATATCATGATCAAAATGGGTTTTCACTGCCTCCTTTTCTTTCAAAGTTAATGGCTCAATTAATGGTTATGTGACTCCATCCAGAGGCATTAGGCAGGGTGATTCTCTATCCCCCTACCTATTTATCATTGTTGCTGAATTACTTACTGCTCTAATCCTCAATGCTATCTCTACTGGTCAATTGCATGGGATAAGGCTGTCTAGAAATGGACCTCTGCTATCACATCTCCTCTTTGCAGATGATTCACTTTTCTTCTGCAGAGCTGGTTCAGATCAGGCAGGCACACTCATGACCATTCTGGAGCAGTATAAACTTTTCACTGGTCAGGTTGTAAATCTTCAAAATTCAGCAATCTTTTTCAGCCGCAATACACCTCAACAACTTCAGACATCCATCTGTAGAACACTGAATGGAATAGTGGCTCACAGATCAACCAAATACCTGGGCCTTCCTCTTGGTATTGGTAGATCTAAAAGAGAAGTGTTTGAGTACATTCTGACTTCAGTGAGAAAAAGACTAGCTAGTTGGAAGGCTAAACTGCTCAGCACTGCAGGCAAGGAAGTGCTAATTAAAGCTGTCATACAAGAACTTCCTGTATTCTCAATGTCCTGCTTCTCCTTGCCTATCTCTCTCTGTTCTGAAATCTCAAGACTCTGTGCTCAGTTTTGGTGGAAATGTGGGATGGACCATTCTCAAGGAATACACTGGAAAAAATGGAGCTTCTTATCCTTTCCCAAGGACAAAGGTGGACTAGGCTTCCATGATTTACAGCTTTTTAATCAAGCCTTAATCTGCAAACAATTATGGAGGATAGCCACCAATCCAGACCTCCTTGTCAGCAAGCTCCTCAAAGACAGGTACTTCCCTCACTCTTCACTTGTTCATGCTACCAAGACTCAAAGTGGATCCTGGATGTGGAATTGTTGGGATGGATATAATGCCTTTCTTTGTTAAATGGCTAAAAGTAGAAATCAGAAGTGGGGCAGACACAAGAATTTCATATTTCAATTGGGTCCCTAACCTCAGCTCACCATCTCCAACTCTGATTCCTATAGCCAGAGACCACCTGATTTGGGTTAGTGACCTTCTGCAATCAAATGGCTCACAATGGAATGACTGGTTGGTCCACCAGGTTTTTAGTGATGAAGACAGTCAGACAATCCTTAACATAACAACTCTGAACCCTAGCAGAAAAGACAGACTCCTATGGGGACTTGATCAAAAAGGCCAATTTTCTGTCTCCAAGACATATGCTTTCCTCAGTAATCAAAAGGTGTTGACCTCTGACATTCTATAATGTAGCTCTTCATCTACAGCTAAAAAATCAATCAAGTTCAAACACTGGAAATTGAATGTTGCTGGGAAAGTCAAACATTTTATCTGGAAATGCTGGTCAGGTACTCTCCCTGTTGCTGTTCATTTAAAGAAAAGGGGAGTTGACATTGATACCACTTGTGCCATTTGTGGTGAGACTGTGGAAACATTGGAGCACCTTTTTTTTTATTGCCAGAGAGCTGTCAGTTTCTGGAACCTTAGTCCTGTGCACTGGGATGGTTTGGCTGGTTTCAAAGACTCATTTAAAGCTTGGTGGTATGAGGTGTGCTCCCTTGACCATTTAGAGGTTGCCGAAGCAAGAATCCAGCTCACGACTTATATGCTTTGGTGGCTTTGGAGGTCAAAAAACTTGTGGATTTTTCAAAAGTCCTTAATTCCAGAACACATGCTTATCAAAATGGCTCAAACTGATTGGTTGGACTTTTCTGCTGCAGTTTAGTGTTTCTGTTGGTTGTAGTTTTGTTGTTTTGTTTGGATTAACTTCCTTACTAGGCCTTGAGGCAGTGGTGGGAAGTTAATTCTTTTGGTTTGCTTGTTAGCTTCAATTTTTCTTGTGTTGTTCTTGTGGTTGTGTACCTATGTGTATCTTTGTGTTTTTGTTGTTGTTTTTAGTTGAGGTTCTAGACCGCCTAGTGCGTGTCTCTCAGTTTTCTTTTTAGGTGTTGGTCCTTTGTATTTGATATAGGGTATCATATACTATACCAGCCTTAATGGATAAAAAGGGGATATATTGAAGAATAAGCCTACACATGGCTAGGACACGTGGCGTGATGCTATTGGACAAGTCCAACTTGGGTCATAAGGTACATTCCTCCTATAAAAGGGGGCTAAGGTATCCCATTCTCTCACTCTCTCTACATTCATAATTATACTCCTGGGACTTGGAGTGATACTGACTTGAGCGTCGGAGGCCCGACGCCGGGACCCCTCCCGGCGTTGGGTTCTTGCAGGTACGGAGGCCGTCCGAGTCGAAGGAGCCCGAGTGAAATCTTATTCACTTCATTGGCGCCGTCTGTGGGACCCGTTCGAAAAGCCAAACGGAGTTCCGACCGAAAAATCACGAAAATTCTCCTTCGAATTAGCCGGCCAAAGTGTTTGGATCGTAAAATTGTTTATGTCAATGGGTAGATCTCGTCGAGGTGGATCTCTCCTTAAAGTTTCGTGCGAAAATTCATCCGGGAAGGCCTTCGATTTGGTCAGTCAAACTTCCCGGATCTAAGAAGTTTTGGTCAACATTCGACCTTCAAATGCATTTTTTCGGTGATCCGTGAGGCTATGAAAAATCTGGGAGCACCATTGGAATCCTCTCGCAATTTGGCGGTCAACGTTTTGTGGATCTAGAGAAAGTAGGTCAAAATCCGGTCATCTTCTCCATTTTCACGTCGATTTCCAGCGAACTGCCCCTATCCGAGGATACCATCTGAACTGCCCCGTCGGGCGCACCTCCGGCCGGTCACTGCTGCCGGATCCGACCATTTATTTTTGCTGGCGGTAGGGTTTCGACGAGCCGCAGCCCAGCTCGCATCTCCTGCTCCAGCTAAACACCCAGCTTTCCCACCCGCGAGGAGAAGCCCAGACGTCTGCTCCTCAGCCCGCGTCCACGCAGTGAGCTGGCCCAATTTGCCCATTATCCAGTTGGAGAGAGCAAGGCCCAGTAGTAAGCCCACTTCGCGCGAGGCCCGCTCCCAGCATCCCCATCGCGCGGGCCGCGCCCAACCCGCGCGACCCGCTTCGCTCTCAGGTACTGGCCCGCGCAACCCGCACTCGGCCTGCTTCCGGCCCGCGTTGCAGCCCGCGTCCACCCTCTATTGAGCCCGCGTGAGGCCTATATCTAGCCCGTGAGCGGCCCACTTGTCCAGCCCCCTTCAGCACCTCAAATGCGCGGCCCAACAGTGCTACCCGCAGCCCAACAACGGGTTTTTTGCGGCCCAAAGGCGCTTAGCCGCGGCCCAGCGTCCTATATGCGGCCCAGTTGACATTTAAACCCCCTCCAATGGCCTAGGGAGCTACCGGCTTGGGTCCAATAGCCCAGTTCGAGCACAAGACCAATTTGGGATGGTACAACATGGACGGGGAGGTAAATTTGAAATAGTATTTCTCGTGGTGAAGGTATGTGACTAATTTAAATTTGGAGACCGAGGGATTTTTGAAATGGGTGAAAATTGCAAAATTATTGGATTTATTTGTGGAGTAATATTTGATTTATTCATGGAAATTAATTGGCGAAAATTGGAGATATTATTTGATTCATATGAGGGGATATTATATGATTGATTCGTGGACTAATTTATTCGTGGAGAATATATTCGATTTATTCGTGCAACATTATTTGACTTATACGTGAAAATATTTGATTTGCTCGAGATATTATGTGATTTATTCGTGGTGATATTCAATTTGCTCGAGGAGAATATTTGATATATTCGTGGAGTTTATTTGATTTATTCGTAGAGAGTATATTCAATCTATTCGGGCAAAATTATTTGATTTATCCATGGAGCCTATTTGGTTAATTGGTGGAGTATTATTGGATTTATTTGTGGAGCATTAGTTGATTTATTCGAGGAGATTATGTGATTTATTCGTCGATATTATTTGATTTGTTCGTGGTGATATTGGACTCGCTTGTGGAATTATTTGATTTGATCGTGGAATTATTTGATTTGCTCGTGGAGATATTGTTTGACTTATTCGTGGAGATATTATTTGATTTATTCGCAGAGAATTTATTTGATTGAAAATAAATGCGAGTCGTGATCTCGAATTGAGGACATTTTGTGGTGGTGCTTACCATGTCTTTGGTGCATTTATTGATGGGCTCGAGAGATAGATTAAAATTATGTGATTTGATATATTGATATACTCGGAACCTCTCGTTTAGATTTTTATGGGAAAATGTGGAATTTTTTTCGAATTGATTATTCATAGTTTTTAAGCATGTCATTGCTCGAGCATGTCTTAAATCGAGGAGATGGTGATGATTGTATATGATCTCTTGTTTTTTTTGCGTGGCGAATTGCAAAATAGATGACGTGAATATAATATGGATAACGATATCTCTTTGAATTCTTGTCGAGGAAACATCGAAATAACCCGAGTCTCGACAAGCTATGGTGGACGAGTTGTGGGGTTTTGAGAACAAAATGAGCAAGCATGGACCCATAAAAGCCAGGTGATAATGAGGGACGAGTCTGGATGGTGCCGATCGCAGGTGGCAATGTCAGAGGCAGAAATCATTCTCTTCTGGCGAGGAAGGATAATTGGGAGTGGCATTCTCGACCTTCAGGTATAAAATTAATCCCAACTCTTGTGAGTGGTCAAGTTCGACCGACTCAATATAATGAAACATTGAGTCTCTTAGCATTCTTTTTTGGAGTAATGTTCATTGTTTGAATATTCTGGGCGAAATATTGTTGAGATTGTGGTGTATGTGGATATGTCCGGAATTATTATTTGGGTGACTAACAAAACGCAGAAAATGAGGTGTACGTGGAGCCTTGAATAAAATCTGGCACGACTGAGGCCTTCGGGCTGGCCAGTCTCGAGTCGTCATGACTAAGGAACTCGGTATTGGGAGTAACTCAATTGAATTTTTGTGTGATGTATTCGTCTAATGATTGTTTGTAGCTGCAGATTATGCTTTGTTGTAATTGCTTGCGAATTCATGGTTTTGTGAAATTCTGGCTGACTGTACATTTGAGTGGGTGTTTATGCGATTTCGTATCGTGGTAGAGACTTGCATGTAGATTGAGGTGTGGTATAAACGAATGTGGCCCAATGTGATTGCTTTGATTTATTCGTCTTTTGTTATTATTGCTATCGGGATTGCAAATTGGATAAGGTGGACAAAATACGACTAATGGAATTTGTTGAATTCATGTTGAGGAAAATGAATGAGCAGGTGGACTGGATATCTAGATACAACATGGACTGCTTGGTTGCAGTAAGAAAATGAGCAGCAGGTCGATGACTTCGAGCGCAGGTCGTCGTGTTCAAACAGAAAAGGGAGGTCAATAAATTCATTTGATGTTTTTTATGATTATCTCGTTCGATGTGATTATTCCTTTGGTGACACTAACGAAGATGATCGATTATTATTCTATCATATCTTGTTCTGCTCGACGTGCACCTATTTGACCTCAGTGGCAGGTAGAATGTTCGGGTTGTGCGAACAAAATCCACCATGACTAAGGCCTTCGGACTGGGTGGTCGCTTGTTTTGTACAACCCTTGGGATGGGCAGGTTGGTCGCAAAGCCCACGCCTTCGGGCTGGGTGGCCTCCTGTTTCTGGAACATTCCTTGGATTGGGTGGGCAAGTGCCTGAAGACAAAAATCCACCATGACTAAGGCCTTCGGGCTAGGTGGTCGCTTGTTTTGTACACCCCTTGGGATGGGCACGTTGGTCGAGAAGCCCACGCCTTCGGGCTGAGTGGCTTTCTGTTTCTGGAACATTCCTTGGATTGGGTGGGCAAGTGCCTGAAGACAAAATCCACCCTGACTAAGGCCTCCGGGCTGGGTGGTCACATGTAACGACCACCTCTGAGGGTGGACATGTGTTCGAAGACCAAAATCCACCACGACTAAGGCCTCCGGGCTGGGTGATCACATGTAACGACCACTCCTTTGAGGGTGGACATGTGTTCAAAGACCAAAATCCACCACGACTAAGGCCTTCGGGCTGGGTGGTCACATGTAACGACCACTCCTTTGAGGGTGGACATGTGTTCGAAGACCAAAATCCACCATGACTAAGGCCTCCGGGCTGGGTGGTCACATGTAACGACCACTCCTTTGAGGGTGGACATGTGTTCGAAGACCAAAATCCACCATGATTAAGGCCTCTGGGCTGGGTGGTCGATCCTAGTGTTGGGTCGGTGAAGACAAGGATCCTATTGGAGACCTCAGTGGCAGGTCGATGATCTTTATTTGGTTCTCGGTTTCGTCGAATTTATTTTTCGACTTCAAGGGAAGGGAGATGGAGTTCATTACGGATAGCTCGAGCAGACCTCAGTGGCAGGTCGATGATCTTTATTTGGTTCTCGATTTCATCGAATTTATTTTTCGACCTCGGTGGCGGGTCGAGGAAGTTCATTTCGAGCAACTCAGGGAGTTTATTTGTAGACCTCGGTGGTAGGTCGATGATCTTTATTTGGTTTTGTCGAAATCCGACTTTCGACTTCGGTGTGGTGTCAGGACATTCGGTTTTCGAGAGGATAAACAGCAGGGTTGGATTTCAAATTTTGAACTGAGGGGGCGATGATAGTAGGAGGTGGTAGGAAAGGTTTATCTTTGAATGAAGAGAGCTCGAACATGGTGATCGAAAAACAACAAGACGTAAGTTCAAATTTTTAAATTCAAAATTTCGGTTTTCGACCTCAGTGGTCGATCAGCTTTTGGTGTCCGACCCCAGTGGCGGGTCTCTCGATTTTTGACCTCAGTGGTCGATCAGCTTTTGGTGTCCGACCCCAGTGGCGGGTCTCTCGATTTTTGACCTCAGTGGTCGATCAGCTTTTGGTGTCCGACCCCAGTGGCGGGTCTCTCGATTTTTGACCTCAGTGGTCGATCAGCTTTTGGTGTCCGACCCCAGTGGCGGGTCTCTCGATTTTTGACCTCAGTGGTCGATCAGCTTTTGGTGTCCGACCCCAGTGGCGGGTCTCTCGATTTTTGACCTCAGTGGTCGATCAGCTTTTGGTGTCCGACCCCAGTGGCGGGTCTCTCGATTTTTGACCTCAGTGGTCGATCAGCTTTTGGTGTCCGACCCCAGTGGCGGGTCTCTCGATTTTTGACCTCAGTGGT
>BKCP01005294.1:2564157-2592769 GCA_008636005.1 Striga asiatica | reverse complement strand
CTTGATTTTCGACCTCATTGGTCGATCAGCTTTCGGTGTTCGACCACAGTGGTCGATCAACTTTCGGTGTTCGACCCCAGTGGCGGGTCTCTCGGTATTCGACCTCAGAGGCAGGTCTTTCGGTATTCGACCTCAGAGGCAGGTCCTTCAGTATTCGACCTCAATGGCAGTCTTTCGGTTTGTGACCTTAGTGGTCATTTGGTATTCATTTGGGGTCCCGATGCTCATTTGGAGGTTTGGTCACTATTCGGCGGTCGATGATTTATTCAAATTATAACCTCAATGGCAGGTTGGCGGAAACAGCCCGAAGAAGAATTTCACTCTTGGATCAAGTTATGCTTACTCGACCAGAGTGGGAGGACTAGATGATATAGGGTATCATATACTAGGCCAGCCTTAATGGATGAAAAGGGGATATATTGAAGAATAAGCCTACACATGGCTAGGACACGTGGCGTGATGCTATTGGACAAGCCCAACTTGGGTCATAAGGTACATTCCCCCCTTAAAAGGGGGCTAAGATATCCCATTCTCTCACTCTCTCTACATTCATAATTATACTCTTGGGACTTGGAGTGATACTGACTTGAGCGTCGGAGGCCCGACGCCGGGACCCCTCCCGGCGTTGGGTTCTTGCAGGTACGGAGGCGTCCGAGTCGAAGGAGCCCGAGTGAAATCTTATTCACTTTAGTATTCGAACTCGGTTCGCATTGAGATTAATATAGTTCCTTATGTCGTTTTGAGCAAAAAAAAAACTAGAGGTTAAAAAAACCTGATTTATTTGTATACAAACAATGTCTTCCGCGTCTTCCGTTTACTTTCCATTTACTTTTTATAGAACATTGCAGGTACGACTTTTTTATTACTGGTAAAGTGCACGTGCGATGCACGTGACGACGAATGTTTTTTACCGATTAAATTTAGTAAGATAAATTAATTAATTTATTTACACATATATATGATTGCAGGAACAAAATAAAATGTAGAATAAATAAACTTTTCATGCATTTTATTTTAAATAAAAAAATGTTGTCATAATATAAAAGGACTTAAATATCATATTACAACTCCAACAAAAATATATGAAAAATGAGTTCCTAATGAAAAAACAATAAATGACTAAATAAAGACATAGTGTATATTATAGATGCATGAGTTATTTTATTTATTTATGTTAGATTCAAGAGTCATTTTCTTTTATTTTGGTTTTGATGTTCTCATAAGAAACATTCACACTCGTTGAATTCTAATACATCAATAGTATTGCAAAATTCTTCTTAATTAATTTGGCAAAACGTTTGTTTTATTCAACACTTAGAAATACTTTAGCCAAACATATAGTCAAACTTTATGATTGTATGATCATTATAAGGTATTTCTACTAATAGTTCATAAGTATCTATGTGAAATAAACAATTGTAGCATTAAATTTCTTGATACTTGTGTCATTAAAATTCTTGATATTTCTTTTAATCACTGTATAAACTACTACATCTCTCTCTCTCTCTCTCTCTCTCTCTCTCTCTCTCTCTCTCTCTCTCTCTCTCTCTCTCCCTCTCTCTCTCTCCACATAGATAAATTGGTACTTACCCCATGAGGTGGGAACGAATTTCATCTCTAAACAAAATTTGATTTTCTAAAATCATTTACTTCTCTGAAGATGCTAAATTATTTTTTTGAAATCATCACACATTACATAAAAATATGTACTCTAAAACAATTGCGCGTATGATCGAGCACAATACACAGTTATGATTGTAAATATTCTTATAAAAAAGTGACAACTTATTCAACATTCAAAAATATTTTGATCAGAATCAAGCATTCCCTTTTTAGTGTTATTAATTTAGAAGATAGATACTTTGCATATTCTTTCTGATTTGCAATATATATGTGTCTAATAACATTTATTGTCCAATCTTTTGTATCATAACTAATGCTTAAAAAATTCAAGATAAAGATCCTTTATTGATTCTTTAATAATAACAAAACAAAACAAAACAATGAAACAATATTGAGAAGTATTTGTCAAAATATTTCAGATGAGAAGAATTTGAATTATACTATATTATGATACTCTTAGTCATCTGTTAACTTTATTATTATGAAGTCATTATTAAAGTTTGTGGTCTATCTTATGATAATATCGAATCATTATTTATGAAACCAAATTTCTTATAGAGAACATATACTTAAATGCTAACAACAAAAAAAGTAGTAATTTTAAAAGATTTTTGTTTCTTGATATTAGTATTCATACTTTTCTAAAAAAATTCAGAATTTTTCTTTTCCTCATTGCATTACTATTGGTTTACCTGTTTTTTTTTATTTGTTGAAAGAATTAGAGAACATTTATATGCAATGCGTTCTTTTTACGTGTTTGATAGTAATAATATACTTGATAAAAATGTTGTTTTATATTGTTTATAATATTAAAAAGATTTGAATTTATTTCCATGTTCTGATAAAATATTAAGTAACTAATTCATGTATTCACAAAAAATACATTTTACAACCATTATGGTGCTCCCTTTCAAGCAATAATTGAATAATAGTTTAACATACAACCGATTTATTTTTTTCTTTTAATTCACATATTTAATATTGGTAATAGTTGTACAATTACATCTAGTTGACTTTTTTCTTAGTATGAATATTTCAAATCTATGTCAGAAAAATATACCACAAGTTTATCTAATATTATTTTATAATTAATAAAATTAATTTAACATGGATCTATAATTATTTTATAAGATTCTTTTAGGTCTATTTATTATTTTAAATTGGTATTGATATATATATATATATATATTATTTTACATCGATATAAATAATTATATTATTTTTATTTTATTTACAAAACATTGGTAAAATCAAATATCATGGGAAAGAAATGATATGATATATTACATATAAAAGGGTTACCAAAAAAAAAAAAATCAGTATTTCAAAATTAAGAAATTTAATGGTAAAAATTAACTAATTTTTTAACTAAAAAATTATGACTAAAATTCCGATTTCTAAGACAAAAAAATAAATATATTTTTTTATAAATGTGCATCTCAAGTATATTTTACATTTATCATTCGCTAGCTCCAATTGATATATGACATTTATTAATTTTATCCTTTTTTTTTTGTTTTTTTTTCTTTTGAGTGGAACGTCAGTTATAAGCTTTCTCGTTGTGTAGTTTTACCTTTTTATTACGTAGAACATCATTTTTACATCTTGTTTAGTATTAACATTACCTTTTCAGTAGAACATCATTCTGATCTCTTCTTTAATTATTATAATACAAATAAAATATTTAAGGACTTTTCAACTTATATGTATTTTTTTAATTACTAATTATCATAAATTAAATGATAATTACATTAAATATGTTATATTTTGTATCATTATCAACAATTTTCAAAACAATTAACTGCACACAATATTATATATAGTGCAAATTTTTTAGTTTGATTTGGAGTCATACTTTTACTACAAGAAAATGATGAAATTCCAATGAAAACATATTACAGCGAAATTTCAACAACAATTAAATTTTCGTTTAAATTTTTCAATGAAAATTATAACAAAAATATTTTGTTGCAATCATGTGCAGATCCATGTTTGTCCAATAGTTCCGAAACTGGCATCATCTCAAAACAAATAGCATAAGATATCTAACAAACATTATGGCACATTTTTCATAATTTTAATCATGTCCTCTATTTAGGAAATAAAATTCAAAGAATAAAGACAAATAATGATTAATTTACAACTCAACCAATCATAATTTAATTCAACTCATACGTTATTAAAATTATAGCATCAATGCGGTTTCCCAACTAAAGAAAATATGATATTAAAGTTTACAATTTTACGCTCTATTTCTCTTTTTTTTTTTATTCTTGATGATATCTTATTATCTCTCTTTTGAGACATTTAGAAAATATATTTTAAGTCTTTTTTAAATGTATGTAGAATTCTAGTTATATATCCGTAATTTATACATTCATCTATTATATTGTCGAGCCATCTATACTACAACATAAAATTTTTGTTCATAAAAAGATTTTGAAAAATGTATTATTTTTTTATGATTTTCTTATGTCGAATTGAGAAAAAATGTGCTTTTTTTTAATATTATTGAACTTATTGTGATTGTATTGATGTGTTAAAAAAAGTAATACATATGAGAAAGTTGAAAAATTATGAAAAGTATACTTTATAAATTATAATGACATTATGTTGTTTTGATGCAATACCTTTTGTATTAATTAGATAGTGCTCTTAACATGAAATTATTTTGGATTCGCCACTGCAGCTAGTTTTTCATTGGAACTTTCATTGTTTTCCCCAATTTCAATGACAATTTTTTTAATGGTTGAAATATGGCCGAAAAAGAAATCCAACGTAAATTCACACAAAAATAAATATTAGTAATTGAGATATTAAATCCACAAAAATTTCAATGTAATTTAATTTACTCACCATTGGAATAGCCAGTGAATCTTTTCAATAGAAGCTATACCAATGAAATATCTGTTGGTATTTTCTGTGGAATATCTAAACAACATGGATTTTAAATATTTTACTAATATTTATTAATAAACTTGTAAAATTAAATAAATATTGTTGAAACAGTTATCTTATTTGATAGGATACTTACGGTTAAATAAACTCTTAAATTTTATTGAGAAAATCGTAAAAGTATTTAAGAATCTTGAATAATATCAATAAATAAAATATTTTATTTATAAAATTTTGAATTATAATCGTTTACAGAGCGCTCAACTTGATAATTAATTGTTCAAATAAAATAAGAATAATAATAGTCAAAATGTCACGAACATTTTTATTAATAATTGAATGAAAAATTTCAAATATTTTAAGCCTTAATAATTAAAAAATTACGCAACTTGATTTTAATCACCTAATGGTCACGTGAAGATTCGTTAACTCTATTGTCTTTGCGACCAAAATTTGAAGATACAAACCACTAAACAATGATGATTTTTGTGGGATCAAAATTCTATCTAATAAAACTAGGTGCAATCTAATTCTAGTTCTAAATACAAGAGTTTATTTTTCTTAAATAATGACCTAGTTAAATGAATTCTTCCATTATTCTAGTTTGTTAGATTATGTATATATTTCACGTGTGCATGATTTCGGTATTTTAGGTATCTTCTCTTAATTAAAGTTATGTATGTATCTTGAAAATTATTTATTATATAAAATTTACCCCTCAACTAAATTATCATGTTTTACCAAGATTTATCGTTTTGTTAAAAGATAGGTAAACAAATAGTTGAGAATATTTAGATCTTTTATAAGTATTTATTATGTTGTTTATTGCATAATTTTTTGTTTAAATAAATTTTATATATTAAAATCATTAAATATGATTACGATATTATCATCAAAAGTATATTAAAAATAAGTACATTATTCAAAACAAAAATTCAATATCATTTCAAAACTTTGTTGTTTGGGTTACTGTTGAGTTGATTTTTTAGAGATATGGAAGAAAACAGTTTGGGAGATATGTGGAAGAAACCAAATTTTTTAAGAATAATGGTGTGAATATTGTGGATGATTTTTAAGAGATGTGGAATGTTTTGTTCATTTAATTGTATTGAATGAATAAAATATTAAATAAATATTAGTGTATTACTAATTTAACATTAAAAATATGTCAAATAAAAGGCTTTTTAGGTAAATATTAGTTACTAATAAAAAAAAATATAAGATGGGATATATATTATGTTATTATTAATTTGCCATTTAAAATATACCAAAGTAAGAGTATATTAGTTAGTTCTTTCTTTTACAAAAATACTCGTCCTTTTTTAGTAGTATTCCGAGTTACCATTTTAGTTAGCACAACAATTAGACATAGAATATAATAAAACATTTGGACTAAATATTGTATAAGATTATTTTGTAGATATATTGTTTACAAGAACTAATTTGTTTTGGTGGACTTCTGTGGAAGAGTTATTTTTTTTTTCCAACAGCTACTTAGCTAAGAGATCATAACAATTTCTTCAAAGACCACCTCAATCTCCATCACTTTTAGTAAAATTTAGAATTATTTGAGTCATACTTTGGGCGTAGATCATAATAGTCTTCAATATTACACTGTTATTTATTTAATTAAATATTAGTGATTAACTAAAAAATATAAGATTTGAAGAGTATTAGTGTATTAATAATTTGACATTAAAATTAAGTCAAAGTAAGAGTTTTTTAGGTAGTTCATTTGTTAATTAAAAATATAAAATAAGATGGGTATTATTGTATTACTAATTTGCCATTAAAAATATGTCAAAGTAAGGATATTTTAGGCAGATCATCATTTGTTAATTAAAAATATAAAATAAGACAGGTATTACTGAATCTGAATTACTAATTTGCCATTAAATATATGTCAAATAAGAATTTTTAGGCAAATCATTATTTTTACAAAATTACTCGTCTTTTTATAATAAAATATATACGATATAGATATAGATTATAATAGTATACATATAGATAGATAGATAGATTATTCTTTTTCTTAGGGAAAAATGAGATACACACAGATGATCAAATATCAATCATACAGCTCATTAGCAAGTATCAGGTGCTGTTGGCTGCTTTTTTCTTGAGATGACTTTCATCCATAACTTTTTTTTACTCATTCTCTCTCTTCGCAATCTCTCCCACACACACTCTCACACCACCATTTTTCAACTGCCTGAAAAACACTCCACTGCACCCATCGCTCTCAATCTCCGATATCTCTCAGAGAGTTATTCATGAAGCTTCAGCAACAATTATATTTTGGCAGATAAGAGAATTAGAATAAATATTATACTTGGAAAAGGGAAAAAACTGAAATAAAAGAAAAATCACTACACCATCTGTGTGAGTGTTCTTGTTGTGGCTGAGCTAAAAGTATTACTATTAGTTCATGGATTCCAAATCCTTAAGGCTCATAGCCCACCAATCGTTTTTCTCCGCCGTCCGATCCGATGATTTCGAGTCCCTGAAGAAACTCGTCGAGAATGAAGGGTCGGATCCGTCTTCTTTGATGGCCCTTGAGAATGAGGCGAAGGCGACTGCACTGTACATAGCCGCAGAGAATAATTTCCTTGGGATTTTCATGTATCTGCTCGATTTCTGCGATTTGGATATTGTTTTGATGAGGGCTAAATCGGATATGGACGCATTCCAGGTGGCAGCATCCAAGGGACACCTTGGTATACTCGCAATCCCTATCTTTTTCTTTTTCCCAAAAGTTAATAATTGATTAATTTTGTGTTTTGAGATTTTTGTATATGAGGTTAAACTTCAGTTTTGTTGCTCGTAAGAATACTTTTGGTTGGTGAGGGATTATTATTATTAATTTATTATTAGCAGCAGCAGCAGCAGCTAGTCTGCTAGCTAAAATCTTGTAATTGTATCAGCAGATAAGTTGGATAAGTTAGTGTAAAATGCACTCTGTTTTTGTGATTACAAACTTGAGCAGAAAGTGAGCCAAAGGCATTTTACATCTCATAGAGAGTGTATTGATTTATGTTGTGCTGATAATGAATTAGTATTTTTGTCTGAATAAGTAATGCAGCTGTCTTTGGGGAAGAAGATGTGTTTCATATTCCTTGGTATTCATGTCAAACTCAAATCTAGTTGGATTTTTTTTTTTTTTTAATGAATGTCTGTTATGGTGACAGGGCAGTAAATATATATATAGATGAAAAGAAATTATACTGCGGTGATTATTTTTTAAATGACAAAAGGCACTCTTCAGTCTGAAGTTCTTCTGTTTAAATGAAGATTTTCGAATTATGTCTAGCAATCAAAGAGTGAATTATGGATATACCTTGATACATGAGACAAGATTATGTATACAAGTGGTTAGCATGTTCTTGTATCGCTAACTAGGAATCTATCTTCAACCTGGAATTTCCATGTCCTTGTGACGACATTAAAATGAGAAATATGTCACTTTTTTTTTTTCTGAATCTCCTCTTACATAGTAACTTCAGACAACATTCCTCAGTTAAAAAATTTATTCTTCTTCATCCGAGTTTCTAAGTTTCACCATTTGTACACAGATATAGTGAAGGAACTCCTAAACAAGTGGCCTCAGCTCTGCCGAGTCTGCAACTCATCAAAAACGAGCCCTCTCTATTCAGCCGCCTCCCAAAACCATCTACAAGTCGTGAACGCCATACTAGACGTGGACGCGAGCACGGCACGAATCGTTCGAAAAAACGGAAAAACCGCACTGCACACAACCGCAAGATACGGTCAACTCGAAATGGTCAAAACCCTCATCGGTCGCGATCCTGGCATCATAACCATCAAGGACAAGAAAGGTCAAACGGCCTTACACATGGCCGTCAAAGGCCAAGACAGTCGCGTGGTAGAGGAGCTCCTCGAAGCCGCCGATCACACAATACTAAACGAACGCGACAAGAAAGGCAACACCGCACTCCACATCGCCACGCGTAAAAGCCGCTCTCAGATAGTCGCTCTCCTCCTCACATACCGCTCGCTCGACATCAACGCGTTGAATTTGCAGCGCGAGACCGCACTCGACGTAGCCGACCGGCTCCCATTCGGCCCCCACGCCCTCGAGATTTCCGAGTCGCTATCTGAGGCCGGCGGCAAGCGCGGCGCCAGCCTGTGGCCGCCGCTCGACTCGGCCGAGTTAAAGCGCACGGTTAGCGACATTCGGCACGAGGTCCAGTCACAGGTGATCCAGAACGAGAAGACTCAAAGACGAGTGTCGGGAATTGCAAAGGAGCTTCGCAAAATCCACCGTGAAGCCGTCCAAAACACTATAAACTCGGTGACGGTAGTTGCAGTCCTTGTTGCATCCATTGCATTCATAGCCCTATTTAACTTGCCGGGACAATACGAGACGGACGGGCCTGAAACGGGCCAGGCCATGATAGCCCACAAGACGGCTTTTCGGGCTTTTTGCCTATTGGACTCGACGGCCCTTTTTATATCGCTTTCGGTCGTTGTTGTGCAGATCACGCTTGTGGCGTGGGACACGCGGGCGCAGAAGAGGGTGGTGTCGATTGTGAACAAGATGATGTGGGCGGCGTGCGTGAGCACGTGCGGGGCGTTTTTGTCCATATCGTTTGTGGTGGTGGGGAAGGATGGGTCATGGATGGCGGATACGGTAACGGGCCTTGGAGGGCCCATACTTGTGGGGACGCTGGCGAGTTTGTGTTATTTTGTGTTCAGGAAGCATTTCGGGAGTGATTCGCAGAGGAGGATTAGAAGGGGGAGCGGGAGCAAGTCGTTTTCGTGGTCGTACTCGGCGAATGTGTCGGATTTGGACGATGAGTTTAATTCGGATGAGAAGATTTACGCCTTGTGAGGAACCTATGTGGGTTTTGTAATGAAGGGTATATATATATATATTTATATATATATATATATATATGTGACTCTTGTTACTTGCACTCTGTATTTGTTGTGTGTGTGTAGCCAAATTTGTAGATATGAGTATATGTGGGAGTTGTGGCCGATCTTTGATGGTTAACCGTGTGCATTATGGAGATTTTTATGTATACTAGTAAAGTGCACGTGGTATTGAATGATTTTTGCAGGGTAAGTTTATAAAATAAATTAATTTATTTATTAAACATATCATTGCAGGAATCAAATAAAATATAGAACAAATGAATTCATATGTGATTTTTTTTATTTAGAATTAGCGTAATGATGTCCTAATATAAAAAGAGTGAAATAACGTTTTACAACCTCCAACTAAAATATATAATAAAACAAATCCTTAATACAAAAACCACTAAAATTTTCTTTCATCTTTCTTATAAGAAACATTCATACTCGCTGAAGTCTAATACATCAATACTATTGCAAAATTTCTCTTAATTCATTTGGCAAAACGTTAATTTTATTCAAACACTTAAGAAACATTCTGACCCAATATATAGTCAAACTTCATGATCGTATAATCTTTATAATAAGATACTTCTACTAACAATGCATAAATATCTCTATAAAATAACTAACTATGTCATTAAAATTGTTGGTATTTTTTTATCATTGTATAAACTACTACATTCATCTGTCTCTAGACATATTGGTGCATACCTCATTGATGCATCGCCCAATGAGGTGGGAATAAATTTTATCTCCAAATAAAAGTTGACTTTCCAAAATTTTGGTTACATGTTTGGTTACATGTACTTCTCCCGAGGTACTAAAGTATTTTTTGAAATCATCATACATTACTTGAAAGTACCTCTAAAATAATTGCACATATGTTCGAGTATAATATACCGATGAGATTATAAATATTTCTATAAAAAGTGACAACTTCATTCGAACATTCAAAATTGTTTTGATACTCCGACATTGTTGTTTATTTGGAATATAGACGAACAATATAATCTATTATTTGAAAATTATTGACCATCATGGTTGTTGCAATGATTTTAAAATTGTTTATCATAATATCTTTCACATTCTTTTAAATATGCAATATTTGTGTGCCTAATAACTTCTTTAATGCTTTTATTGTCCAACATTATTCATCATACAAAATAATTATAAAATTCAAGATAAAGATCAGTTCTTTATTCTCCAACAATGACAAAACAAAACAATGAGAAAATATTGAGAAGCATATCATTTGTTAAAATATTTGATAGGAGAAGAGTTAGAATTCTATTATATTATGATACTCTTAGTCATCTGCAAAGTTTATTATTATGGAGTCATGATTAAAATATACATTATGTATTACAAATTTTTGGATTTTTTAATTATTTAAAATGAAAAATAAGTAATATAGGATCATTATTTATGAAAACCAATTTCTTACAGATTCCCTATATTTAAACGCTAGCAATAAAAAAGTAGTAGTTTTCAAAGACTTTTTGTTCGTAAATATTGGTATTCATACTTCTCTAAGAAAATTCACACGTATTCTTTTTCTCATTGTGTTACTATTATATTATTTGTTTCTTATTCTATAGACAAATAATATTTTATTTGCTAAATAATTAAAGCACATTTATATGTATTGCGTAATTTTTTGTATGTGTTTTATATAATGATGTTTTCAAATTATCTTTTTTATTAGGCTGCAACTACTATAATCACATAAGATATAATGTAAATTAAATATATTTGATAAAAATGTATTTTTTATACGAATTATTAGATTAAAAAGTTTACAATTTTTTCCAATGTCTGATAAAATATTAGGTAACTAAGTCATTTTCATAATCACTGAATACATATATGGTACCACCATTATAGGGTTCTTTTTCAAGCAGTAATTGAATAATAGTTTAACGTCCAACTTATTTATTTGTCTTTTTAATTCACATAGCTAATGTTATCTCATTTCCCTTCTCTGGCCTAGTCTATTCCTTCTTTTAACTATGATTTCACTTCGCTTCGCTTCGTTTGTACCTAAGGTGCATTCGCCATAGTTTCAGCATTACGGCAAACCAGTGTCAATTATATATCGAGAATGGGCGCTCTAGCTAAAATGTGGGAATAGTTGTAAGTTTACCTCCATTTTTTTATTTTATTTGTAATATGAATTGTTTTAAATCTCTGTAAGAAAAATATACCACAAGTTTATCTTATGTTATTCTATACTTAATAAAATTGATTTAACTTGAATAAATAAATTAATATATACTATAATTTTAGGTCAATATATTATTTTAAAATTATTACTGATATATATATATATACATATATCGATATAAATAATTATATTATTTTTATTTTATTTGCAATATATTGGTCAACTCAAACATTATTGAAAATAAATGATGTGATATATTACATATAAAAAGAGTAACAAATAAAAAATATGAAGTATTTCAAAATTAAAAAAATTAATGAAAAGAAATGATGTGATATATTACATATAAAAAGAGTAACAAATAAAAAATATGAAGTATTTCAAAATTTAAAAAATTAATGAGAGAAAGTAATTAAATTTTTAACTAAAAAATTTTAAGATTAACATACCCAATTTTAAAGAAATGTATATATATATACATATATATTTTATGTACCTAAAAGTTCTAGTTAAAATATATGTGTATCTTAAGTATGTTTTATATTTCTCATTGGCCAGCTCCAATTGATATTGTACATTAAGTAATTTTATCAGTATTTTTACTCTTTGATTTAATGAGAGCTACAAGTTTTCTCATCATTCTCACCCCTTATTTAGTTATTATAATACTAATAAAATAATTAAGGACCTTTCAAAGTATCTTGTTTGTTTTGAAACAAAAATTACTTATTATCATAAATTAAACGATAATTACATTGAATGTGTTATATTTTCTATCATATAAAAATTTTCATAATAATAGTTGCACACAATATTATATATAATGCAATTTTTTTTTTATAGATTTGGAGTCCTACTTTTACTACAAGAAAATAAGAAAATTCCAACGAAAATTACAACAAGAATATAACGATCTTCTTAAGTTGAATTGAGAAAAATCATGTTTTTTTGGTTTCTGAAATATATTTTATTTTATTGTCACTGTATTGATTTATTAAAATGTATTACAAAATGAGAAAGGTGATAGATTAATTTATAAATTAAAATGACATGTTATTTTGATGGTATATTTTTTCTATTAACTAAATAATGCCCCCAATATGAAATTATTTTAGATCTATCACTGCAATTAATTAGCTTTCCAATGGAATTTCCATTGAATTTTCGCACAATTCCAATGACAGTTTTTCCAACGATTGAAATATGGTCCAAAAAAAATCCAATGGAAATTCAAGTAATTAAAATCTTTAAATCCACTAAAGTTCAAGTAATTTAATTTGAACTTTGTTGGAATAGCCAATGAAATTTTCCAATGAAAGCAATATTTATGAAATATTGTTCCTATATTTTTTTTTTTTTTTTCAGAAATCACTCATTATTTTATCTCAAGATTACCTATTAGTTCCTATATTTTTTTTTTCAGAAATCACTCATTATTTTATCTCAAGATTACCTATTAATTTACCAATTGAGTTATATTTCTTACATATTAAATATTTAAAAATTAGAATATTTCCTATTTTATATGTTCAATATGATATTTATATATTATATCAAAAAAAACTAAGATATCAAATAAAAAGTTATTTAAAATTAGAATAATAAAGATTATTTTTTTTTTGGTAACTTACATGGATAAATGTACAAATAACTATTGTCTATCACATCAAATTTACAAATAAAATTATAAGGAGAAAAAACTAACATTAACAACTCAGCTCGTTTACGTCGATAAGTATATTTATAAAAAGTTTATATTTTTTATATTTATTATAACATTTTTATTTATTACTTTATTTCATATTTATTAGTACGTGTCACAACTTATTTATTTTTAATATTATTTATCATATTTAATATTTTTTTAAAACTTTTATCTTGTTCTTTTACATGTTCTTAACTGTAGATTTGTCAAAAAATGCATGATATAAAGTCTAGAATTGTTTCGGCCATCTGTCTCATTATATTTCAATTATTTGAATATCTTATATTATATTATATTTAATTAATTTTTTTTTTAATTTATACTACAACTAAATATTTATAATTCATAAATTCATCAATAATATTGTCGAGTTAACTTTTGTTCATAAAATTTTAAAAAACATAATTATTTACAATTATTTGCTTATGTCGATAAATACAAATTTAAAAGTTCTACAAAAAGTTATTTCACTCTACGGACAAGTTATTTTTTTCTCAATTTGCTCGTCGCCCCCAATTTCCACCGAAACCCTCGTCGCCGTTTCTCAATTTGCTGCCTTCCACTTAGCTTCTGGGCCGACGGCAGTCGTCCCCTAGCCGATCGGCCCTTTCCCGTCGCTGCGACCTCCCTCGACTGAATGTGCAATTAACAGGTTGTCCGCCCAAATCCACGTCGTCTATCCGGTGTTGGTTGTGTCGCTTGGTCCTGTGCTATGGCGAGGGCTGGGCCTGTTGTACCGGTGATGAGGCTCGGTGATGGTGCGGTTCAAAGCGTGGCTCCGCGGCGCGGCTCTGTCGCTGTCTCTCGGGAGACTTCCACCATGGAGTTGCGGTGGGTTTTGGTTGAGGGGAGGTTCTACGGGAAAGGGACGGGTGCAGCTCCGGCGGCTTGCGGCTTCGGGCCGAAGTGGCTATGGCTGCTTCTTCAGATCGGTTCCCTCTTCTGGTTCTCTGGCGCAGGGTCCAGGGATGCTTGCTGCTTGGGTCCGAGTTGCTAGTGGTGTTAGTTGGCTCGGCTCGGTGGTGACTGGGTATCCTCTCTGGCGCGGGGAATTGGAGTGTTTGCTGTTGGTATCGAGTTGCTAGTGGTGTTAGTTGGCTAGATACTGTGGCGGTTGGGTGCCTTCTGGAGTTTTTCGGCTCGGGGTGAATTGGTTTTTTGGGGATTTTCTGATGCTTGGGATTCGGCTCAGCTAGGCGGTTTGGCAGTAGAGGGGTCGGCCTTCTCAGGCTAGGGATTCCTCTGAAGTCGATTTGGTGCTTGCTGGTCTGTCTCGGATTTGCTACTGTGGAAGGGCTTGAGTGTTTTTTATGTTTAGTTATTTAGTTTTTTCTGTGGGTTACTTGTGTTTGTTTGTGTTGTTTTATTTCCTGTGTTTTGGGTTTGGGCTGTTTGGCCCCAGTGAGCCCGAGTGTCAAAATTGATTCTCCTGTTGGGAGCAGACACTCGAGTATTATCCTGTTGGGATCCTTGTAGTTTTTCGTTGTGTTTTGTGGTGTTAGGTGTCTAGTGAGTCTTTGATTTGGGTTTCTAGCGTTGCTAGAGTCGGGATTCTAGGCGGTCGTCAGACCTGTCCTCCCATTTTATTCAGTTTTTAGCTGCTCTTTCTTCTCCCGTTGGGAGCCTTATAATTTTATTTGCACTTTTGTGCGTTTTGAGTTATAATAGTTCTTCTATCGTTCCGACCAAAAAAAAAAAAGTTCTACAAATACTTTTACTATATATAATATTTTTATTTATTACTTTTTTTCATAGTTATTAGTAAGTATTACAACTTAGTTATAAATTTAATATTATTTATTAGAGTTATTGTTTTTTTAACTTTAAACTGTTCTTTCATATGTATTTTAATATATATGTGTGTGTGTATAACTTTTAGGTTTGTTAAAAAATACATAAAATTAAAGTATAGCACTTTTTTGAATCATATGTCTTATTTATTTCAATTAATTTTATATTTTTATATTATATTATATATAATTATAATCTTCTCATTTATACTCAAATATATAAATTTTTTATTTCGTACATTTTTTTCTTAAAAACCATTTTATTATAATAACACATATTAATAGATAGATGGGTAATGATAATGTATGAATATAATTATTTGATTAAAATAATTAATTTTCAACATGTAAATCATATTATGATTCTCGAGATATTTTTAATTTATTTGTAGATAATTATATGGTTAAAATTAATCCATGTTGCTAAAGTGGCATCTCATATGATGAAAACAAATAGATTAAGTTTTAGTATTATACAATTTCATAAAATTATTCTGGTCTTATATATCGAAGAAATTGAATTGATTAGAAGTTTAGGTTGCAGAACAATCACTCAACAATTAATCTCTCATATTATTACACATTTTGTATAGGTTATTTTGAAAATAATGTTTCTATACTTTGTGGTCATTATGAGAAAAAAACAATATCGATTTCTAGTTTTATAAGTGTTTATTATGCTATTTTTGTTAGATCAATTTTAATTTCTTTAAGGAACTTTTATATATTAGAGTTATGAAATGTGATTACAATATTACTATTAAAATTATATTAAAAATTATGACATTTTTCAAAACAACAATTCTATATCCTATCAAACAGTTTTAGGAATATGTGGAAGAAAATAAATTCGTGAGAAATAATGGTGTCAAACCAACGTATTGTAGTTGATTTTAGTATTGTGGAATGATTTGTTCATGTATTTGTATTTAATTAATTAAATATTAGTTATAATAAAAAATATAAGATATGATGGACATTAGTATATTATTAATTTGCCATTAAAAACATGTCAAAGTAAGGGTTTATTAGGTAATTCATTTTAATATTTAAAAATATAAAATATGATGTGTATTAGTGTATTACTAATTTGCCATTAAAAATATGCCAAAGTAAGTTTTTTAGGTAGTTCATAATTTTACAAAAACACTCGTCCTTTTAGAGTAGTATAGATATAGATGAGAGTTGAGATGAAATTTTCAGATGTGGAAGGTGGGGCGTGGTTTGTGAGATTCGTATAGTTTGTGTAACACACTTATTTATGAGTCCATTGTTTTTTNTTTTTTTTTTTTTTTTTTTCCAAATCGTAAAAATATCATTAAACTCAAACAAAGTCTACACGAGTAATCCACTGATTACAATCTTAAACTTACTAGAACAAACTAGCAAGACCAAGAAAACGAGCAAAGTACAAGCCTTCACCCTATACAGCCCAAACATGGCTCCTAATAGTTAACAAATAACCAAAAATAGCAATATGAGAAGAGCTCCAAGGCTTTTGTGACATCAATCATAATACTAGAAACTGCATCAGGCCAGCATGGTATAGTTCTTGAGTTCAACATATCCACCAACTTTTTGTCATCCACACAGCACTGAATCTGCCTCCAGTTCCGTTTTGCTGCTTCCTCTAATGCTCTTCTCACCGCAAACAATCTGCCAGTAGATATATCATCTGCCCACAGTTCCTCCTCATGCCATTGAAGAATTTCTCTGCCATTCTGTTTTGCCACCCCTGTAATCTCAACATTGCCTTCTGGAGACCTTGAAGCACTAACTTGAATATTAATAAATCCTACCTCCATGGAAAATTGGTCACCATTGGGTTCTGTTGATATAATTTTATCCTTAGTGGCTAGCATGTTGTTTCCCATCTCCACTTGTTCCAACCAATCTGATCTTGCTCCCTTCACTACTTGAACTTCCATAAATGGTTCTCCTCTGAAGATGACATTGTTCCTCTGTTTCCAAATCCTCCACATGAGGCACACTGAGAGCACAATTCTCTCCTTCAACTTTCTGAAACAGGAGCTCTCAAACAGTTCTTCCCACCAATCTTTCAACCTTTTCCTATCATCCTGGAAAGCTTCCCACTCCAACCCTATTAGTTTCCAACATTGTTTAGAGATAGGACATTTATATAGGATGTGCTCTAAGTCTTCCTCATGATTCCCACACAATGCACATACCACATCTGTATCCATTTCTCTTCTTGCTAACGTTGTCTTTGTGCTGATGAATCCCTGAATAAGTCTCCCACAAAAAGTTTTTACTTTAGGAAGCATGGGGAGTTTCCAGGATCTACACCACATCTTTTTTCTGGTTTCAGCTCCCATACTTGATGATGCCTTGGATGAATTTGATTTAGCTTGAAAGATAGCCTCATATGCTGTTTTTACAGAAAATGCCCCTTTGGAATCAAAATGCCATAACCATTTATCTTTCTTCACAGAGTGGCAGATTGGGATTTTTAAAATCTGTTGCGCTTCAAAGGTATTGAAATTATGATCTATGAGCCTTTTATCCCAGGACCTACCATCCTCCCTCATAAGATCACTCACTTTTTTAATATTCACTCTACTCCCCACCACTTGACCAGAAGGCTGAAAGTTAAGCAATTTTGGAACCCATGGATCTTTCCAAACATCGACTGATTTCCCATCCCCAAGACGATATCTAAGACCCCTCCTCAAAGATCCTCTAGCCCCAAGCCACCCTTTCCATAACCAAGAATCCCCTGCTCTTTTTTTAGCATCAAACAAGCTAGTCCCATAGAAATATCTGCCCTTTAAAAACTTGCTCACAAGGGAGTTAGGCTGAGTTATAAGTTTCCAAAGCTGTTTAACAATCAGGGCCTCATTGAGACAATGAATATCTCTAAATCCCAACCCTCCAGCCTCTTTTCCCACAGCTAGCTTATCCCAGGTGGCCCAGTGAATTTTATTCTTCCCCCCTTCATATTTACCCCACCAAAATGAGGCCACAACTTTACAAATATCATTACAAACAGCCACTGGAATTTTATAACAAGCCATCACATAAATAGGAAGAGCATTAAGAACTGTCTTTATGAGCACTTCTCTCCCTGCCTCACTCAAAAAATTGTTTTTCCAATTGAGGATTCTTTTAAGGACATTATCACTCACAAATTTGAATGTCTCTCTCTTGGATCTACCCAATCCTAAAGGGAGACCTAAATGTTTAGTAGAAGTGACACAAGAGATACCACCCAAAATTGAACAAATATCAGCAATGAGAGTAGGATCAGCATTTTTAGAAAAGAAAACAGCAGACTTTTGCATATTGACCTTTTGGCCAGAATCCAGTTCATAAGAAGCAAGAATCTCATTAAGCCTTAGGGCCTGAATATCTGAAGCTGATCCAAAGACAATAACATCATCCGCAAAGAATAAATGACTCAGACAAGGGCTATGCCTACTAATTTTGAGCCCTCTGGAATCCCCCCTCAAACAAAATTGGTTCAGCAGGTTTGATAAAGCTTCAGATAAGAGTATAAAAAGATAAGGAGATAAAGGGTCCCCTTGTCTAATACCTCTAGAAGGAATGACTGAACCCAAAATTTGCCCATTGATATTGAAGGAAAATGAAGTGTTGCACACACAAGCTAAAAGCCAAGAAATGAATCTCTCACAAAACCCCATCTTTTTACAAACTCTAGCTAAAAAAGACCACTCCACCTTATCATATGCTTTGGACATATCAATCTTAACAGCCATAAATTTCTCTTTGCCTTTTCTTTTGCCATTAAGAAAATGAATGCATTCAGAAGCAATTATCACATTATCCAATATCTGTCTGTTAGGCACAAAAGCAGTTTGGGTGGGAGAAATACAATTATTCAACAAAGGTTTGATCTTATTAGCTAAAATTTTAGCAATGATTTTATAAGTAACAGTGCAGAGACTTATGGGTCTGAAATCAGTCAACTTAGTGGCATGTTTTTTCTTAGGTATCAGGGTAATCACAGTATGGTTTGTAGCTCTAGGAAGCTGGCCTGAAGTAAAAAAAAAATATAATAGCAGCACACACAGAATTTTTCACATAGGGCCAAGATTTTTGGAAAAACAAAGGGGGCATACCATCACTGCCTGGTGCTTTATTGGGGTCCATCTCCATTACTGCAGTTTGAATTTCTTCTTCCTCCACTTCCTTTATAAGTTTAACATTCATTTCTTGAGTTATAGAAGTTGGCATGCCCTGCAGAATATCATTTCCACCCTGAGGTGCTGAAGAACAGAACAGATTCTGAAAGTATTCCTGAACCTCATCCCCAATTTCCTTCTCATTCACACATCTCTGACCATCATCATTAATTAAGCAGTCTAAATTGTTGGTAATTCTTCTCTGCTTCACTGCTGAATGGAAGAACTTTGTATTCTTGTCCCCTGCCTTCAGCCAAGAAACTCTAGATTTTTGGTGCCAAAAACTTTCCTCATTTTATATGCTTGATTCAGCTGTTTTCTACAAGTTTCCCACTCATCCCAATCCCTTTGCCCTCCTTGGGTGTTGAGAATTTTCAACTTTTCAGAACATTCACTGATCAGCTTGGCTGAGTTGGATTTTAATCCGGTTTTCCACTTTAACAAGGCAACTCTGACATTGCTGATTCTTTTTTGAAGGCTGTACAATTCAGGCCCCTCAACACTCATATTCCAGGCAGCTTCAACAGTTTGGTCATACCCCTCCATATTAACCCACCTGGAATCAAGGGCAAACCTTTTTTTCCTCTTCTCAGAATTAGGACTTTGAGTAAGCATAACCATGCTGTGATCCGAGGAGGATAGAGGAATAATATTAATCAGGGTATTAGGGAACAGATCATACCATTTAGGAGAAACAAAGACTCTATCAAGTTTTTCTTCCACAAAGCTAACCCCTTGTCTAAGATTAGACCAAGTAAAAGGATGCCCTATCCCTCTAGGTTCTAACCCCCCTAACCCTTGGACAAAACTTCTGAAACTAGTGAAACTAGATTCAGACCTATTAACACCTCCTTGTTTTTCCAAATTTGACAAAACATCATTGAAATCCCCTCCCACAAACCAATAAACCCCCATGAAAGTTTGTGCCTCAGCAAGAATCCCCATTGAAGCTGTCTAATGTCAGAATTTGTGCTGGCATACAAAAAAACCTCCCATTGAGAGATATTACTACCTTTAAATTTAAAATTAACTTCCACACAGAAATCCATCATATTCAAAGAAATAATATCCACATTAGGGGACCAAAATAAGAACAAACCACCTCTAAGGCCAACAGGGTCCCTACAAACCCAACTATCCCCTAATTTTAACTTCCTACACACAGTATTAACAAAGCTTTTTTTTTTTTTTTTTGTTTGAGAAAGAAAGAGAAAATCTGGGAGATGAGATCTTAAAACCTCTCTGATTTGGGAAGCTGTAGAGGGTCCCCCCAAACCTCTACAATTCCACACACATACATTCATTGAGGTTTGGGGGGCCTATTAGGGTTGGCCTCCTCCACCACTAAGTTATCCCTACATTCAGCAAGTTTCATTTTTTTTCCATACACCTCACTCTCAGCTAATTTTAACTCCTGACACTGGACAAGACTTCTCTTCAATTTGTTATCCCCTTCCATAACTTTAGAGCAAGACCCTATAATGTCCATATGCATTTCTGAAGTTGGAACACTGTTAGTCTGTCTTGGTTTTCTCTTAAAACCTCTAAGAGTTTTAGAGGCAGGCACATCAGATTGCACATATAAGACATTAACTTCAATGAAGTTAGATGAATCATCTATGACTGGTTCAAGAGGAATAACAGGCACCAGCTCCTCCACCTGCTTAGATACAGGTAGAATAATAGGACTCTTAGTACCAACAGTAATAGGGCTAGGACCATGGCCAGATATCTCAATACCAGACCCTATCGATTTACCTCTAACCACACTCTCCCCTTTCTCTCCAGAAGGATTTCTAATGATATTCCTATTAAAATGAATACTATCCCCTGAACTAGGTTTGGACAGACGAGACTCAGACGAGCTATATATGGAAGCTCTCAACCAGTCCCCAAATTGCCCCAGATTAATATGATTCCTACTAAGATCCTCTTTCTTTCTAGCACAGATGCGAACTCCATGTCCAATTCTACCACAGTAAAAACAGAATATTTGAAGATTTTCATATCTAAAGTCAACCCATTTCGATTCAGAGCCGAGTTTAATATTGGTTCCCCTTAGAAGAGGGTCTTTCAATTTCTATTCCACTAACACTTTCACCATCCTACCATTTATATTACTATCTCCTGGGACAACCACATCAAGCACTTTACCAATAAGTTGTCCTATTATCAACCCACATTCTTCAGATATCCAATGTAGAGGTAAGTTCAGAATTTGTACCCATACCTTAATCTTCACCTCCTCCTCGGTAAATTCAATGGATTTGGGGTCCCACTGTTTAAGAATAAGGTATTGGCCGTCGAAGTTCCATGTTTTACCTTGGAGTATCTTGTCTTTATCTTCTACATTTTGGAAGATGAATTGGAACATGTTGTCTCCCAAATTTTGGATAGAAACCGGCTGACTTGTGATCCAAATTCCCCCAATCGTCGCTTTGAAACCCCCGAAATTCACCTTTTTATCTCTGAAAACTTTACCAATTAAGCTTAATTGGCAATCCTGAACTCCACAAGCAACATCATCTTCGGATAAGACAACTCCATTAGTTTCACGGTCAGATAGGGCAAATTTCTTCATTTTACTAACCACTTCTTCCTCCATTTGGACCCCAATAAATAGCACTCAGATCTGCACAGGAGAAACGAAAGAAAAGAAGCACAGCACAAATAGGATAAAAGATAACCAAGTGAAGCAAACACAATTAACAGCAGAAAAAGCACTGAGAAATATGGCTATCAGATCAACACTACCCCAAAGAAACAACAAAGCGACCTCACAAAACCCTAAAACCAACTCCTAGACACAGGAACTCAGAATCCCAAGAGAGAGAGAGAAACCCTTACAACGCAGGGATTAAAATTATGAGTCCATTGTTGAGTCCAAGGAAGTAAGCGACTATTCTCTAACACAAGACTTAATTTTCAGGTTTTTTATTTACCAGTGTAGCCACGCAAAGTGTCATCACCGGCCTAATAGCATTCAGCTTTTATTCGAAAACAAAAATAGAACTTAGAGCATCTTTAACAATCCCTCCCCATAAACCTCCTTTTACACTTCCCAACATGCCACATCATCCAAAACCTCATTCTTACTCCTACACCTCAAAACCTCCAATAACAATAAACTTCATAAACCTCATTTTTTATGGGTCCCACATTTTCCACTTACTTTTAACTAAATATTATACTCTTATATTTTATTAATATTTTAAATCTATAACTCCACTTTTATTTTTATTCAATCTAAATGTTTCGTATATTTATCATATTTACATATTAAAAATAATATAATTGTATATAATTATATTTTATTTATAATTATAAAGTGTAGTTACGTACCGACGTAAAGTTTACTTAAAAAAATTACAAGACATGTCTCACTTGTTCTCGTTTTGTTTTATTTAATGTTATATTGAAAATTTGTGTGAACTTACATGATGTTGAAAACTAAAATTTAAGTATAAACTTTTTGTAAATATTACTCGGATTCATTCCCAATATATTAAACATACTTTCTTTTATAGGTCCCACTTGTTCTCATTTAGTTTTAATTAATATTATATTTTGTTAATTTTATTCAAATATAACTTCATTTATTATATTTAGAAAATAAAACTTTCTTATATTTATCATAAATGTATAAAAGATTAAAATTATTTATAATTATAGTAAATTAGCATGAGACGGGAAATATTGGTTGCATATGTAAAACCTTCTATATTTATTAAACTACAAATATTAGAAGGGTAATTAATTGTTGAATAATTAAATTTAAGTTATTAATAGAAATCCACAAATAAAATAACATATAAAAAATACTTATAAGAAAATTAAGAAATATTTTTTTTTATCGAACATTAACTTGTATTCACAATTATGTAAATGAAGAAATAAAAATAAAAGAATATATAGTCCATATTTGCCCATGAAGGAAATACGCAAAAAAGAAAAACAAAATGGAAGAAAGAAAATTAATTGGAGACATAGGACGTGTGTGGGCCCTTATTACAGGTTTGTGGGAGGTTTACATATCCAAACCAGGTTTAAACATTCAAACCTCAAACCTATAGCAAATAATAGATAAACCTTGAGGTTTACATTTTCAAACCTCACCTCAAACCCATTGATAAAGATGCTCTTACAAGAAAACTTAAGACACCTAGTGTTGTGGTTTCCCCATCATAGGATATTGTACTGCTGTCCTATAAAACTTCCTATTAAACTTGGTCCGCCAAATGTAACCATACAATAGATGGGTGATTGCAGAATCAATAATCTCTATCTCTATCTCTACTATTATAGAAGTACCAATGAATCTGTAAAAATATATTTTGCCTACAATACCTTTACATTTTCATATATATAATGTCAAATTCGTATTTAATATCTCTATACTTAATATTTATATAATGATCTAATACCTAACCAAACAGATATTCGTTCTCTGTAAAAAAAACAAACAAACGCCCCTCTCTAGCGAACACACAGACCCATTCTNGCTGCAAAAAATGAAAAAACGTGGAAAGCCCCAAAAGATTCCACTTCTTAGATCTCAGAATACGATATACAAATATACAATCACTGGGCTCACGGAAATTGGCCGTTCAAAGACGCACCGCGGTGGTCCTCTTTCGCAAATCTCCTGGTAATGAGTTTTTCCTCTTTCCTTTTTCGAGTTGTAATGGGGTTTTTAATTGGTAAATTCATTCTTTGATGTTAAATACAGTGAAGGACTGAATCCTACTGCTATCTAAATATGAAATCAATTCGTTTCATATTATCAATAATCATGAATTTTGTTAATTGAGTGTGCTTTTTTGCTATTGAATTTGTTATGATATGGTTTGTTTTTGGTTTATTCTTTCGACTCTTTTTGCTATTTGTTACAAACTTACACCTCAGATTTAGCTAATTATAAACAATAAATAAATTGACAGTAACACTCCATTATTGAATGGTCTACCTGCACAAGATGAAAGCACACTGCAGGCTTCAATTACAATTCAATAGAAATAAGTAATAATATATTTATTTTTTACCAACACTAATTGATAAAGCATATATGCATATTTATGATTATTCAGTCCAATATTTTATTCGAATGAATAAAATTGGATATTTTCAAGAACTACCCCTTAAGTTCACCTGAAAAATGAACTCCACATTAACCTTGCANAAAAAAAAAAAAAAAAAAAAAAAAAAAAAAAAAAGATAAAATATGATATTTGGGACATTACTTAAAATATTTTAATTTTTTTTTAAGTTCTTGCTACTCGAGCGTTTCGACACCACGACCTCCCCGTTGTCACCGAAGCTGGCGCAGAAAAGAGGAGCTTGAGTGGCATTGTCCTCCCTTTGTTGGGAGACTTGTTTAGTTCCACCACTAAATGACAAGGTAACCCACCGCCCACCAGTAGGGACTACGTTTGGCGAAGCAATGTGAACCATACGCATCTTGCAGAGGTTAAAGGAGGGCAAAATTGGGTGAATCAGAAGGATAAGCTATGGTGGTTTCCTGGTGGATGTACTCATTTCAAGCATGGAGCTCCTGAGTATATTGAGAGGTACTTATGTTTTTCAAAAGTTTGGTTGTTTTTTTGGGTCTTCAAAGTTTTGTTGTTTACTTTGGAGTGTATGAGATGGTGATGTATTGTTTATTACATTTTATGTAGGATTATACCATATTAATTGATGCTCATGATTTTTTCGTCAATGCTACGTAACAATCATAAAAGTTCTCATATAATGTCTTTGATTATGACAAAAGGTAAATAAGCACAGAGATCTTATTTTGACTTGATCCAGTAGTTTATCTTAAGAATGTAGGTTAAGTTGGAATGTTTAGAGGACTTTTATGCATAAGCTCGTGGAAATTATATGCTTGTAAATTGTAAATGAACATTCAAGAATTTATTGCTTGTGGCTCAAAGCAAATTTTTAATAAATGGACCTCAAAAAGAGTTGGTGTAAAAAATTGTTCACTGCTACAAAACAATAATGATAACTCTTAAACATTTAGGATATTATAAAACCGGGAATAAAATTTTTGTCACATGTATGTGATTGTGTGTGTGTGTGTGTGTGTGTGCTTGTGTGGATGTGTTTCTTGTAAGCTAATGGTCCTTTTTTCCTTCCAAGTGTGTGGATTTGTTTCACTGGTTAGTTTCTACAGCTGACTTTGAATCTAATTTCCGCAGGTTAGGGAATATGACAACTAATTCGACCGACGATCATCGTGATGCGGGCATATTTCAAGTTCCCCTGTCTTGGTGGAGTTGGCCGCGTACGATTTGAGCGTGTAGCTATGATGTTGTTGAGGGATTGGGCTGATTTGATTTATTGAGTATTGGGCTTTGAGGTGTAGCGTTCAAACAAGAGTAATACCATTGAAATATTCGTTAAATTTTTGTTGAAATTCTGCTATAATATATTTTTGTTAAAATTTATAAGGAAATTTCATTCTTTTCTTGAGTAAAAATAGGGCTCCATGTCAATTAAAAAATTTGCATTATATATGATATTATGTGAAAATAAGTATTAAGAAAATTGTTGATAATGATAAAAATATAACAGTCAAAGTAATTATCATTTAATTTATGATAATTAGTATTTTTTAAAAAAACAACACATATACATCTCGGGTGAAAAGTCTTTAATTATTTTATTAGTATTATAATAACTAAACAAGCGGTAAGAATGATATTTTACGTAATAAAAAGGTAAGACTAAACAATGAGAAAGTTTATATCTCGGGATTAATACGAAGGTATTAATTAATATCATATATCAGTTGGAGCTCGCTGATGAGAAATACAAAACATACATAAGATGCACATTTATTTAACTAGAACTTGTAAGTACATAAAAATACATATATTTTTTGCATTGAAAATGGGCATGTGTCATATATATTTTCGTAAATTATAAATGTTAAATCAATTTTATTAAGTATAAAATAACATAAGATAAACATGTGGAGTATTTATCTTACATATATATAAAATATTCATACTAATAAGAGAAAAAGTACAAAATGGATGTAAACTTACAACTATTACCAACATTAACTATAAAAATTAAAAGGAGAAATAAATGGGTTGTATGTTAAACTATTATTCAATCTGCATGAAAGAGAATACCATAATGGTTGTAACATATATTTTCAATGAATATAAAAATGAGTTATTTACTTAATATTATATCAAACAATAGAAAAAAAACATAAACTTTTTAATCTTACAAACAGTGTAAAAGTACATTTTTATCAAATATATCATTATTATTATTATAAATAAATAAATAAGTAATATTAAATAGTATTTATCATATGTGATTATATTAGTTGTAGACTAATAAATGGGATATTTTTATGACAACTTCAGTATATAAAATACGTACAAAAAAATAACGCAATACATATTATGTAATCTAATTCTTTTAACAAATAAAATATTATTGGTGAATAGAATAAGAAACAAATGAAACAATAGTAATGCAATATGGAAATAAAAAGTCTGAATTTTCTTAGAGAAATGTGAATACCAATATCTAGAAGCAAAAGTCTTTTAAATTAGTATTTTTTTTTTTTTGCAAGCGTTTAAATATATGGGCTCTATAAGAAAATTGGTTCTCATAAATAATAATCATATATTTTTAATTTTAAATTTTAAATAACTAAAAAATAAAAACATTGTAATTCATAATGTAGATTTTGATAATGACTTCATTACATATGAGTAAGAATATCATAATATAAAATAATTGTTATTCTTCTCATCTCAAATATTTTAGAAAAAGATATGTTTCTTAATATTGTTTCATTGTTTTGTTTTATTGTTGTTGAAGAGTCAAGAAACGATCTTTATCTTAAATTTTTGAAGCATTATGTATGATGCAAAAACTTGGACAATAAAAGCATTAAAACGTTATTAGGCACATAAATATTGTAAATCCGAACGAATGTGAAATATATTATGATAAAAAAACTCTAAAATCATGGCAACAATTAAGATAGTCAATGATTTGCAAATAATAGATTATACAATTCGTCTATCTTCCAAATAAATAACATTGGAAAGAGAATGTCGGAGTCTGATCAAAACATTTTTGAATGTTTGAATGAATATGTCACTTTTTGATAGGAATATTTACAATCTCATTGGTATGTTGTGCTCGAACATATGTGCAATTACTTTAGATAATGTACTTTCAAGTAATTTGATTATTTAAAATATAATTTAACGCCTTGGGAGAAGTACATGAAACCAAGATTTTGGAAAGTCCAACATTTCTTTAGAGATGAAATTCATTCCCATCCTGTAGGGCTATGTCTTCATGTGGTAGATACCAATTTATCTATATGGAAAGATAATAATGAAGTAGTTTATAATAGAGAGCACAAAAAAAAATCGTAGGCTATTCAGAAACAATCTACTACCAAAGCTTCTGGGTTAACTTCGTCAATCCGTAATTTTAAATAAAATAAACGTTTTACTAAATGAATTAACAAAAGTTTTTGCAATACTATTGATGTATTGAGCTCCAATTAGTATGATTTTTTCTTATGAAAATGTCAAAACCTGACTGAAAACCACGTTTGATTCATCTAACATAAATAAATAAAAGAACTAATGCATCTATAATATACATTATTAGGTCCTTGTTTTGTTATTTAGTTTTTTTCCCCCTTTGATGACTCATTTTTTATATATTTACTAGTACAGTACCCGTGCGATGCACGGGATGGTATATTTTCCTGAAATGTTTAACGTGTGAAATATTAAAAATAATATAATTTATATATATGTAATAAAAATAAATGGATTGCAAAGAAGGAAAAAAAATATAAATTATTGAACACTTTCTTTGTGAAGTAAAATTTGTGAAGGTTTGGTATATTTGATTATGAATAGAAAAGTATGAAATACTACCTGCGGACCGTTGAGATAGATGAGAAGATTTACTTAGAATATATAGAATAAATATTGAGATAATGATTTACCTTTTACCTAGTATAGATAAAATAAATATTGACATGATGTGGGAAAATTATGACGAATTATGACATAAATTCGTTTAGAAAATATTCAAAAATTAGATTTATTTTTTATTTTTTAAATCTTTACAGTAATTCGTACGTTCCTTTCCATACGCTTAATTTATCAATTTTACACATACAAATCAAAATTAATGCAACTCGAAATATCATATAACAAATAAAATGAGATTTTTATCTAACATTTAGTATATTGCCGGAAAATTTTTTATAAATCTTATTCTCTTTTTATGCACATAGATATTAAAGAATGAGTAAAAAAAATATCTAAATATGTTTAAAAGTATCTAATATTATATGTGTTAACAGTGTTACAACCAAAAGACATTAAGA
>BKCP01005294.1:2543695-2562713 GCA_008636005.1 Striga asiatica | reverse complement strand
AACTCGTGAATGATGAGTTGTAATGGTGGTAGTGAATATCCTTTTATACAATTTTTTATTAACAAAAGTGATAAGATAATTATGGATTGTATTTGGATAGATTTTAAATACCATGATTTTTGGGATGCAACAACAAAATATGCAATCACATGTATATATCTTATCACGTTAAAGGTATATCCATCCCTAAAAAACAGGAAAAAAAAAAAAAACATATATTTTGAAAGGATTTTTAAATTAGTTTCTACAAATGGAAAGTCAATGGGGTTGTTGACCAATTTTTTAAAAGTTTCCACAAATGATTTATTGACCTCTCTTTTTCAATATATATAGATGTTGGGGTTGTAATATGTTATTTTTATTTTTTCAATATTAGGACATCATTATGTTATTTTTAAAAAACAAAAAATCATTACAAGCTCTTTCGTTGTACATTTTATTTTGTTTTTGCAATGATATTTTTCATAAATTATTCAATTTATTTTATTAAATTTAAGTGGTAAAATACATTTGTCATCACGTGCATCGCACGTGCACTTTACTAATATTACATAAGTTGACAATTATATTATATAAATATAGTTTTATCTAATTTTACAAAAACACTGTTTTATCAATTTGTAATTATAAAGAAAAAAAAATATATTTTCATTACAAGATCTATTATGTATAACATTTTCAAACATGTAATCAAATATCTTAATAATAACTTATTCAAACAAAAGTATATTAACAATCAACCAATTTTTAACAAAGTCAATCCATGATTATAGCTTGCTTATTGAAGTTTTTTGTCAGTGTACAGTTTCTGTTTGCACCCCTATGAACTTGTAACAATCAGTTGGTTGTCCAATGAGTATTCGCTTTGAGGTTTAATATATTGATTTGTTGCCGTTGATAAATAACAAATCCAGCATTATAAACCTCCCATTCAACAACATTCGCACAAAATCTGGATTGTAGGATAAGTGGATGTTGTAAAGTAGTCAACAAAGATTCCCGTTATGTCAATTAGAGAATCAAACTTTGCAATCGGAATCTCTATGTCCCTAAGATCGTCCATCAGTTGGAATCCTCACCTTCTAATTGGTGAACTAGAAACATTAATAGTGTGTTTGATTGGTAGGATTTACAGGGGAGGGGAGTGAAGGTCATGGAAGGAAGAATTTTATATTTTTGTTTGGTTGAAAAAGGGGGAGGAGAGAAAATTTTAAGTACCAATCTAAAACCATTGAAAAATTGGGTCGGGAGAGTAGTGTGAGTAAGATGTGTTCGAACACCGAAATTAACAGCAGAAACGATATAAAAACAAATGTTTTCGGGGAGCGTCTCACTACCCCTCAAAGCTCTTTTGTTAATAGACAGATTGCGTACAACGTACAGCTTGGATCTACACGAATATGACTCCCTACTAATCTAACCAACACTATACCCGACTCTACAACTATTTTCCGAGCCACAACACGTGGACTTCGAAAATAGCTATGGATCCCTCTCAACTACAAAAGTGNGAAAGAAAAACTCAGTTCTTCAGTGGTGTAAGAACACTGAAAAACTGAATCGAATAAAAAAAAAGAACAAAACGCTCACAAACACTCATGAAGACTGAAATAATAATTTGATAAGTGCAGCTAGTATTCAATGAGTCTTTGATCACACATATATATATACAAACTCGTCAAAGGTAAGGGGTCTTCTTATTCCCATCCATTGACTCTTTTCCTTGTGAGGCTGATTCCATCCCAGTGACTTCCTTCATAACTTGGACGTGATCTCCCTTCATTTAAAGCAAGTTCCCCTCAAGTAGAATCCGTGTATGTGATTTGAAGATCTTCAGAATTCCGATTCTGAAACGGTATTGGAACACAACTTTCCTAAAATAGCCGATTTTCTAAATCTAAGATGATCTTCCGTTGAATCTTTCCAAATCCTCCTTAGATCTTCTCCAAAACATCTAGGATTCTTCATGTGTGGATAGCTCATCTTTTCAAACTTTACCACTTATTTCTTATCCTACGAGATAGAAAACTAATTATGCAAACTCATTAATGCAAGTGGCATATATGGTAAATATATAGATCGTCAGGTCGTGGAATCGGGAACCGGTAACGCACGGTAATCTTATTACTGTCCCTGCTATCAACACACATTCGCCAAGAGCTGTCTTTCTTGGGAATGAGTAAAGCTGGAACGGCACATGGGCTCATGCTATGTTGAACGACACCACGCTGTAAAAGGCATTCCACTAGTCGTCGTAACTCCTCTTGCTCGGACGAGCTCATGCGATAATGTGGTGGGTTGGGCAAAGAAGCTCCTGGCACCAAATCAATGTGGTGTTGAATATCTCTCAATGGAGGTAGGCCGGATGGTAGCTCGTCCGGGAATACATCGGTGAACTCCTCCAGTAACGGACGAATAATAAAAATGGACTGGTCAGTCACAACGTCCGATCTCAAAAGAAGTAACACCACTAGTGACTCCCGCATCTCATTGACAAAGTCTGCTCGCGAGAGAAAAAGGACCGGCGAAGGAGTAGCAGAAATAATCGTACGAGGAGGAGACGGATGAAGCACGAATCTAACTCCCTCAAACAAAAAACTATACGTATTGAGTCGACCATCATGAGCTACTGATCGATCAAACTGCCATGGGCGACCCAACAACAGATGGCAGGCGTCCATGGGAACAACATCACACCATGCTGAATCCCGATACTTAGGGCCGATAGAAAAATGCACCAACACTCGTCGGTCGACAGTGATAGAGGTACCTCGTTGTATCCAAGCCAAAGTATATGGATGTGGGTGCGGCTCGGCCGATAAAGAAAGACGATCGATGGCGTCCTGGGCCACAACGTTCTCACATGACCCGGATCAATGATGAACTCGCACACATGACCTCCCAGGCTCCCACAGAACACGTCGATTCGAAAATATTATGTCGCTGAATAGACTCCTCGTTTTCTGCTCGTGGTGACAAATAAGACCGTCGGATCACCAAGGCATGACCCACGTCTCCATGTAAATGTTCCTCTCTGTAAGCTCAGGTATTTCATCAAAAATTGGTGGAGCATCATAAACAACACCATCATCAACCTCGCCCTCAACCCCGGTCAGGAGGATTCGTGTACCACCGCGACGAGGACAAGCCGCTGTCTATGCCCCGCCTCGCCGCACGCGAAACACCTCAGACCGCCACCCTGCCGATTTCCTGCCGCCCGACGCTGTTGACGAAGACCCTGCAAGTGTTTCTCTGTATTTGTTTAGGTTTTATTATCCTTTTGAAATTTAGATTCTCCTGCTGGGAGTTATGTATTATTGTGGATGCATTGTGGTGTTTAGGCTCTCTTAGTGGTTGTCCCACCACTAGATTCGACTTCTGGCCGACTTCTAGATATAAATATATGTTCTTTCTATGAAAGCCTATCGTTCCAAAAAAGAAAAAAAACTCCATTGATCTCGATATATTTCTTTTTAAATGGGTCAAGCAGAATAAAAGTCGAACTTACACAAGTTAAACCCGAGCTTGCATCTCTGCCCATATGTTAAACAAACCAAACATAACCTACAGAAGATCGAACATAGGATACTAAACTCAAATAACGTTTATTTTCACAGAAATATTGATCCACACAAGCTTTTGACTAGTACAACGTTCTGAGTCCCAATTAGCAGAGCAAATCGTGGAACCAAGTAAAGAAGCAAGCCAACCAACCTAAGAATATAAATGAAATTCTGTAAACTCATAACACGAACAGAAATCGTTGAGAACTTACAACAGAGTGAACCCATTGGCCAATGAAAATTGAAAATGAAAATGGTACCATCAAGACATGTAATCAAGGGGACGTAAACCAATTCCATGTGATGAAAAATTTACATGGTGGAGAAGTTTATCTCTACTCAAGCGTTGTACCAGCCGCAAGCAAAGCTGATCATACAAGAAAACAGGACTAAGTTAAAAAACACTCAGAAGGAGAAGGAACTCAAGAGCGACTCTTCAAGCTCCCGAAAACCTCTGTAGACAGCCTCCGTCTGATTTTGAGGAAGGGGCAACCTACGCACCTCTGTCATGTACCTGATTCAAACAATTGTTAGAACCTCTAATGATTTTGTAAATTACCTAATTCAATGACAACTAACAAAACTTCAGAGGAAACAAAAGGCACAAGTGCCAGACTCTCAGTCAGAAGGCGATAATTTTTATCCAAAAGATTTATGTTCTAAATATTAAGTTTGGAAATCAAAAAAAAAAAAAAAAAAAAAAAAAAAAAAAAAAAAAAAAAAGGTTTTCTGCACATACATCTCACTGTGAGAATCTATGAACAAACGCGCTCCTGCTAGAAAGATTTAGGGTCCATACAAATATAACCTATAGGTTCAGCCTAACCACAAAAGATCCAATTACCTTCCGCAAGGGAGGGTATTTTGGTAATTTGAAAAGCTAACTGATTTTGCTTCATTCTTGGTAAATTAACTTTAGGGATTGATTTTCAGCAAAAACTAATGAAACCCAATATTTGCATCACTAGCACACACCTATTTGCTGCGCTAGTGATCTTATCACGTGCGCCTTGATTTAGAAGAGTAGTTTGGCCCCGCAAATATGGTCCGCCTAGGATTAGAGAAGCCCCAGCTGCACTTGTGCCCATTCCCTGTCCAAAAACTGACATGGCCCACTCGCGAAGCACTGCCAAAACTGACCTCAGCAGACGTAACCTTAAACTTGGAGACGGCAGAATTACTCCGCTCGACAGCAACTGATCGTAGGTGTTGAGCACTGGCTCTATTGCGCCCTTACAAGCAGCAAGAAGGGCCCTTGCAATATCTTCATCTCCAACGGGTTCGATCCCTGAAACTACTCTCTCCTAGAAAAAATATCACAAATATTAAGTTGAGTTAAAATGTTGTCAAAACAAGTTTATTACTGAATCCAAATTATACAAAGGTGATGTGAATCATGATAGGATACTGAGGTCCTGATTGTTTATAAGATACTTTTTTAACTCAAAATCTAACTCAATTTTTTAACTCAACTCAACTATCTTCAATATTTATCAAAATATTTATCAATCAATCATCCTCATACATCACGTCAACTTTAATTCGTTATTCATCCTCTCACATAATTTTAACTACCCATCACTTTCAATCAAACTTTCAATCAAACTGGGAACCTTAGGTCCTCTTCTGTCCCATTATCACCTCTCTCCTAATTTGATATCAAAATCAACTTTAATCATTATATTTTCAATATTAATTTAAAACAAACTCAAAATTCCACTCAAACATAACTAAATCAACTTTTTCAAAACTAACTCTAGCTAACCAACAAATCCAATCAAAATCAAAATAACTTATATCAAATCACCCCCTAAGAATCTTGTATTTTTGTTCTCCTAAAGAATTATTATTTTACACAAATGTGATTGATAGATAAAAAAATTTTAAAAAACATCAAGTGTGTAAATACTCGCCCACTTTAGTCAATTCACTGTTTTTGTTCATCTATGTGAAGTCAACTCTCAACAGCATATTTTCATATCATAACCAAATAACAACCTAGAAATTCCTTTTTTTTTTTTCAGAAAACCTTTATTTACAGTTCTCTTGTAGAAAAGAGCACTTCTAAAATGGAATAGCATGTCCAAATCTCATCTTGAATATTTTTACCTGAGCAGCCTTCTCAAGGTGAAGGCATAGTGTCTCCAAGGGTAAAACAGCTCCATCACCAGGAAAAACATGAGAACCAACCCTCTTCAGTACTACACAAGCTTCAGCAATACCACCTCTCGTGAGAGCCTGATCAATGAGCCTAGCCCAAATCTCTCTAACAATACTGCTGTCAGCATCACCAGAATAGCTTGCAAAGTATAGCATTTCCAAACATATCTGAAGGCAAAAGGTAACTCGTCATGAAGGATATTTTAGTGCTGTTCATAGAACAGATAAAACAAAAATACATGGTATGTATTCACAGCACATCTGATATTTGAAAAGTATTGCAGGATACAGAAGGGAAATGCTACTAATAACGTATCTAACTCATCAAAATTTCTTCCATTTAGCTCCAATAGTTTACACTTGGTGAAACCGCACAAGTTTGCACTTTGATACAATAGTCAAAATTGAATCTGGCTCGCTTCTTTAATCACATTATCTCCGACAATGGGAATTTCTTGGTTAGTCCCTACTCTAACATGAATGGATTAACCATGTTTACTTGCATACAGTGTATAGCATAAATTAAAGTTCGGCTCTACCAGCAACATGTTAACTAAGCCAAAGCAGTATGATATTTTGTCAAGTACCAATTACAGTAAAAAACATTTCACATCATACGAATATTATGTAATTCAACATGAAACCATCACTAATGGGCACTAATGTAATAGAGACCTTAATGAAAAAATGGTAACGTATCCTTCTGTAAATATCATAAACAATGCAAGATTCTGGGCCCGAGATTCATGAATACAGTTGAATGTGGAGATTATGGACGGACTCATTGGCTCAATTAGAAAGACATTTCCTTTTGATGGTCGATTTGATTTGACAATCTGAAAATTTTCCTTGCAAAGTTGATCTACTTAAAGAGGTTGTCAGATTTGATTTCAACCCTTTTCAATTGCACTATTTTGCAACCTCTGTTTAAAGACGATGTCTTTCAGTAATAAACATAAGCATGAGTTGAGAGAGTAGAAGGAAAAGTCAATTAAATTTTGTTTTTGTTCTCTCTATTCCTCTTTTCTGTGGTTGCGAGTTGATGCGCACATTTGCCCGAAAACAAAAGACATGGTGACTACTTTGCACTTGTACAACAAAGTTTGTCCATTAAATCTACAAGTCCACAAAATTTTGTGTATTTCTTGTCAGTTTTTACTACTTTGATTCTGACTGACCGAGAAAAGTACTCATCATACAGTTATTAAATCCAGTCCTACCAATTGAAATAACATGTGATATTATGATCTTAGAATGCATGGCTAACTGAATGTGAAACAAGGGGTTCATCTAGAGAGTGACCACTAAACTACAAACGAATCAGCTCAAGATCAACATTTATCCAAAGCATGCCTTGTATCAATTTTCACAAGCTTACAAGCATAAAAGCAACACAAATTGACTTCTCTGTGTAGTGATCCACATCTAAAGGAAATTTAAAAAACTAGTACTCAATGGAATGGGCAAGACATGGAAAATACATTTATCAAGTCAAAACAACAATTTCTCTTTCTTTCTTTATTTTAACGGGTCAAGTGAGAACACACAGATTAAAGTCCCACCTAACTAGGCCAGAAAGGAAGAGGCAATTAATCAGATCCATGCTAGGGAAGAATAAACAATGATATCTAATCAACAAATTTCCCATATCCCATTGTTATTATAATACAATATGAATACTACCTGTCAGAAATTCTCAAACAATCTATAATACGAAGGGTAATATCATTTTCGAAACAGACAGCCATGAAAGCACGCACTATTATCACCAAACGCAGGATGGAGTTAAGAGTATAACATCACAAGAGTACAGTAGAATAACAAACCTCCCAGAGTTCAAAAGGAACGGCATAGTCATTGTATAATTGAGTGATGGTCTTTAAATCTGCTGATAGCTCCTTTGTTTTTTCTCGAACAGCATCAACAAAATTGGCATCAGTAACGTAACCATTATCAGGTGATGAGCCATTTGCATTTGCTTCAGATCTTTCAGGAGAAGCTTCCAATTTTGAAGCCAAGTTCTCCAATTCTTCCTTGATCTTCATCTGAAACTGAAGAACAGCAAGCTTCCCTTCAAGTAAATCAAGAAGCCCATTATCAATAGCACCCCGAACAGAAGCATTAAGACTGTCCCCTTCATTGGCACTCTTTGCCTGCAGAACAGCATTACTCAAGTATTGACGCCTGGCATCGAACAAATACAGGTCAGACAAACTGTTAGCTTAAAATAGCAAAATATAAACAACATAAAAATTCCATTTATATCCACTGACAATATATAAATATTCATACCTATGCCAGCAGAGAACTTTAGAAAATTAAATCATGTGAACAACGTAAATCATTGACTACTATGTTTAGCCAGGCAAATATCAAACTGCAGTGATATCTATCTAGAGACAAAAGTTATTTAAACCAACTCGTACTACATATCTATACCAAATTAATTTAATATGAGAATTTTACTAAAAAGGGAAGAACCTTTGTTCAAGTGTCGGAGTATTTCCAGCTTCAGTTGAACGCCTTTCAGCTAGCCTCACTAATATTTGAGCAGCAAGAACGTGCTGACGCTTCAAAACATAGTATCGTGCCAGAAGCTCTAAGTACTTTATCTGATTTGATGCAACAGGAACCCTAGAATGCCCAAAGGGCAAAATTGGCGATGCAACAGAAGAAATAGCACGGACCTACGACGTATTGAGGAATCAATAACTAAAGATAAAATGCTTCTGGTAAAGGGAAAAAAAAAAAAAGAACCAATAACCCAAGGGACATGCTTCAGGTCCAAAAACATTGTATTTTTCAAAGAGGGCAATCTTGTAAACCACTAGAACTTCCTAATATGATTCCCATATTGAGTGAAGTTCAACAAACATCAATTCTACTTGATATTATTTAAACCAAGTCAAACATACAAATAACATTATATAAGCATAACAATCAACCTCGTTTGTAGGGTCACGACCAGCATTTTGCAAAAAAGGAACCAAATCTGGACCACCATACTCCAACAACTCATCATCAAGGCCTAGATCAATTAAGGTTCGATACAGATACTCGTGAAAAACTCTATCTGAAGATTGGACACCGAGATGAATTATCTGACATATGTACTTTTTGCGAGAAGCTTGATCAAGAACAGATTGGACAACAGGCCTGATAGGAGACCCAAATTCCTTTTGCGAAGTGCCACCCTTCAGAGAGCGCAAAGCATTAGTAACAATTTCATAACACTGTATACGTCGAGAGAGGGCGTGATCACGGATCCCAGCATCTATTTGATCATTGAAAGCATCACCAGCAGGATCAACAGCCTGGGCCTTTTGCAGAGGTAAACGAACTACAGCTTCATAGAATCTGCAATATCACAATAACATCATGCTTAACAAAATAGAATCAATGATAATTGATATTTCTTGAATAGAGTAACTTCACCAACCTCAGATCTTCAAAACGCTTACAGACAGTTTGCAAATCAGCAGATTCTGGGATTTTACTTAAATTATTGTAAGCTTCCCTAGCCAAATTTTCCCTTTCTTCAGCATCAGCTGTAGAAGCAGCTCTCTCCAGGAATTCCACGGCAACATAAAATTTGTAATCACTCTCTTTGTAATAGCTCGGACAACCCTCACCCAGTCTATGACTAATGTCATCCACAGTTCCCCTGCCATCAGGACCAGTGTAATACTGGATAAATGGATGATAACTGATGTGAGATTAAAGTAAATAAAGGAGCACTGGTATTGTGAAAAAAGGTAAGGCAATATATTACATATTATTAACAACAAAGGGAGAGAGAGAGTAAAAAAGTCTTTACAAGCAACATGATAGTGGCCAGTGATGTATTTAATACCTCCATTAAAGCAGATATAAGCCTTGTCGCTAGTCGATCTCCTTCTTCTGAACAAACTAATTGGTGGAATGTTAACTGAACTATAGCTTGACGAGTAGTAGTATCAAAACTTTGAGTCAAGCGTGCCACGAGATGTTGTGAAAGAAGTTGCAGTAAAAAGAGAGCTTCCCCACATCTAAGAAGCAACTGCCTGATACACTCCATAGCTCTCACCTGGAGAATAAAAGAGTTATTTATCAACTAATACAGCTCAGCATGTCAACACATGAACGAGTCCAAAATGTTCACAATACCTCCATGGCAGCTAGTTCGGAGGGACTATAAAGAGGTCGCTGCCTCTTGTTTGATGATCCAACCTCAGCTGAATCGATATTACGGGAGTATGAACCAAATAGATTCCTCACCATACTTCTGTCCCCTGCAACTAGATCACTTCCAATCAAAATTGAACCAGTTACATCTCCCATGCCAGCCACGCAGCCATAGAGCCCACGCCTTTGATTCCTTCTAGACCTCAAAAACTTCTCCAGAGAGCGAATCTTGTCCTCGAGAACATGCATAGCCCCGACTGAGAGCCTGCATGTTATGATCCCATCTTCTGACATAGCATCCGAAGATCCGGAACCACCTCTGATGATAAAAACAGGAAGCTCCCAAACTGGTAAAAGTAACCTCGATGAGCACAGGCAAAGCCCTTCATGAGCACCCGAAAATACAGGCTCAGCATGTTGGACAACCTGACCCATGCTGAATCCGCCGGCTGCAGACCTTGTGTTGGACAATGCGCCACTGTCGTCAAACTGCGGAACTCCAACAACTCTGGGGTCCTCAAAAGCTTCAGCTGCCTTCTCAGTCACAACATTGCTTATGAAGGTTTCATTGTTCGCTATACGTGCAGCAAGCAGCAAGCACATTGCAGCCGCCTCTCCTTCACCAAAACGGTTAAAGAAGTCCTCAAGAAGTGACCTTGGTGAGTTGGACTCCAGTAGTCGTCTCAGAATGTCAATAGGTCTATTGAAAACTACTTCCATCATACCCATGGTACTGAATATGACTATCTTCCTTCGTGGTAATATATGTTGAGTAGACAGATCACCTCTAGCCCAAAGTTTACTGGAAGTCTTTTCACAGGACTCCCATGAGCTACGAAATCCACAAAGTTCTAGCTCTGAATATAGAGCCTGCACGACTGAAGCTGTGTCCGGAAGGGGCAAGACATCTGCCACGAAAAGCATTCTGCCTTCCAAAGGAAGTGACAACACTGATTCTCTGAGGGCGCGAGCACTCCTTAAACCAGTTCCCGAGCCAGCAGATGAGAGAGATGTAGGATCCCTGGTCACGATCAAAAGTGACGACACAGCAGATGGAGATGTGTCAGAAAGGACAAGAGTCCCAGAAGAATAATAGGCTGACTCAATTTTCAGAGATAGATCGTCGCTTTGGGATCTTCCAGCAAGAGACAGGGCTCCAAAAGCAAGCCCACCACTCACCCCTATAGGAGGAGATGGCCTTGTCGTAACAACCTTCAAGCAACTTGGTCCCCGGTTACCAAGACCAACAAAACCTCCAGCAGCCCCACCACTTCCACCAGTAGTGGTGGTAGTGGAAAGGTACATTCTTCGCCCGTCTGACAGAACAGCAACGAGATGCAACCACTTTGATTCTAACATAGATAAAGGTGATATAGAAACTATAGAAGGCTTTGTTGGACGAGAAGGGGCCCTTGACCCTGCTTGTTGTCTGGACCCATAGTTTGACTCCCTCTGAGGGATCAAGTTTCTCTCTTCTGCCACCTTCTTCAGCGGGCCATCTCCATTCGGCCCAAGAGAGAATACTTGAATTTTCATCTCCTCTGTACGTGCGTATAAAATGTGTCTCTCCGAATCAACGACCATTTCAACGATTGGGTCCATGGCTCCAAATTTGAAAACATTAGGCACAACCCACCTGGAGAGAGAGAGATGGAGAGTGAACAAATTAAACTACTGAAAATGATAAAGTTAAGGCACAAGTAAGACTCAGTTTTGATATCAATGTTTCTCCACAGCAACCAGAAAATCTCACAATGCCATTGGATTGGAAAAGTGACATTAATCGGTAAGCTGCATCTGCCAGAAGAAAGTCATTGACGTTTTTGGAAGGAAAAGACAACAGTATAACACTTCAACACGGCCATCAATGAGAAATAAAAGAAACACAGAAAATGAGAAATTACCTCGAGATAACACTACCAAGACCAGCAGTTAAGCAAACTTTACGACAGCGTTTTTGCCAACCTGAACCAGTCGTATATTGCAGTTCATAAACATGGCCATCTCGGCCAGCCAGAAATATGAGACCCTTATCAGTGCAAGTGATGCAGGTCATGGTGACTCCATCAGATGGAATGGTATATTCTGGCAATGGCTGAAGAGAAACCTCTGCGTACGGGTCGGTTTCATCACCTCTTGCAGAACAACATACTCCAACTAGGATCAGCTGATTGACAGAAAGTGTTCTTGTAAGGTGAAAGAAAAAAAAAAAAAAAATGTTCTATAAATTTAAAGCAACTAAAACATGTTCAATAAGGATGGGGAAAAAGTAATGAGAAATAAGACACTTTGGCCATACTCATACAAGAAATGTAACACAGGACTCCCTTTCAAGTTGCACGATAAAGCACAAATAATCTCACTGGCATGAGATAAGATATATCTTAACTGTTCAAATTGAATGAGAGTCTGCAGAGACAAAAAATCAACATTTGGGTTTTGGTGCAAGGAAGAAGAAAAAGTGAAAAGGTAGAGATGATATGCGTATGGAATTTATCATTGATTGAAACAAAAATAAGAAAAGAGGAACTTTAACAAGGTTCAAATAACACAATTACTAGAACTTATATAATCTCTGAAATTAATACACCTTGAACATCAACATGTGATAGTATTAGACACTAAAAATATTCAATAAAAATAATATAATGGGAAAAACGTTCCTCAGAAGCAAATGCAGCCAGCTTCAGATAATCTAACAATAGTACACCTACTCAAATCAATAAACCAATTGCAGAAACCTTAACAAATCTCATAACTCGCTTCAAACACCAAATATTTGTGTAACTGAAACAGGGAAAGAAAAATGTAAATGATAAAGAGTATGGATTAACAACAGGTATCAATTTTCAGTTTCAGCAGTTAAGCGATCAGAACCAAATGCCCCGCAACTATATGGGAAGTCCAATAGCCAAAAGTGTCAGTAGGTTAGGACTTACCCCTTCTCAAAACAAATAAATAAATGAATAAATAAAAGAGCACAAGGAACTGAGCGACGAGAATCTCGAAAACCCAACTGCATTTATTCATTACTACTTTAGAGTGAATATATAGCATTCCTCCAGTAGAAAGCCATCAGATAATACAATCACTAAATCATCTAAGCCTCTAAGTTTGACCCCCTCCAGGCACTCGTTTGCATTGCACAATATGGGGAAGGGAAAAAATATTTTTCAGAAAGTAGCAAATGTTGGTTTCCATATCCCTAATTAAATATACAACATAATTTAGTGGAAATGTAAAAGAGGAAATATACAACATAATTTAGTGGAAACATTCAAGAGGATATAATGAAACACTACTATCACCTCATAGCACCGGTGATGCGTGAATAATGTAGTGAGATTAAATACCTCAACAGGAGTTGCCAACACAAGAAGATACTGGATGGCTTCAACAAAAACACCAGGCTTGGCTTTTGCCAAACCAACAGCACAAATTGCTTGTTCTTCCCCACTATATTCGGGACATTGACCATCACTACAAAACAACCATAATGCGTTGAAATAACGGATAAATAATATTCTTCACAAGTAGAAAACTAAAAGATTGGTGCAAGTGAACAGAAAGTACTTAAACCAAATTTGAATTGAATCTAACGATAGTAGAAAAAAATCGAATGAACTTAGTTACATAAACTAAATGCAAAAAGAGAAAACCATTAATGTTTCAGGAAAAATGGGCTTTGATTTATTCGCATCACAAATATTAAAGAATGACTAGACATAGTAAAACATGCTAATAAGATTGTTTCCACTTTACAGAAACACTTAATACAATAACATGTTAGGTCAGTGAATAATCAATAATTATACCAAAAATTGAAGCACAAGGTGGGATTCTTTCACTATCAGCTTAAAAGGATGAAGTGCATAATCGAGCATGAACAATAATCCTTTGTGTTAGAAGAAACAACCAGTTTTTCACTTACTCGTATGGTTTGCTAAATATTTGGTAGCAATAATTCAGAAATGGTATCTACAGCCTACAGGTGTAAATGCAATACTATATAGTGACAACTAAAGACTAGCTACATAACGAATGTAAATTGAACAATTTTGGAGAACATCTCAGCATCTCAGGGTTAACAACAAATTCGTTCGTCTCTTATTAGTAATTGTTCTGGAGTACAAGAGTTATAGTTAACAGCTATCAACAAAACCAACTTGTACCACTTATCAAATCGCCAAAGAAATAAGGAGTTATCGACTGATGCCCACGCCCTTCGTATTTCTGGAAAAATACCACATAAAGCTGTTCCTTCTCCACCAGCTGCATTATATCTTTCAATCAACACAGGAGGCAACTCCCAATTGTCCAAAACTTCAACCAAAGGAGGCCACTGCAATGCAGATATGGTACGGTAGGATTTAATAAGTTCCTTAATAAATGGGCAATCATCTCTACAAAGACTTTACAATAAGTTATCACACCTCTTGCTATTACGGCAGAATTAGAAAATAAAAGTAGAACCATCAGTGCCAGATATGAAAGATCGCTGAAATACAAATTAAGCACCACACTCTGATACATAAACATTCTCAGGAGAATTCATATGGAAACAGCACTTTGTTAAATTACTACAATTAGAATATTACTAAGTTGTCATCTTACAATCCTTGTGTGACATGCTAAAACTTAGAAGCCATGTTGCTGACATTTAGCCACTTGGTTCAACTGTGGAAGGTGTAGATTCACATATATTGGAAGTATAGAAATAAAACCAAAGAAACAAGCAATCAATTATTGCAGTATATCATACATCCCACATTTAAAACGGATGTTATCTTCAGCTGCATGTTAGAATTCTGATGGCCAACAAAGGATCTTCTGCCCCTACTCACATCAGGATGTATATAGCTGTTCTCAAATTTACCACACAGTCACAGTCACAATGCATTGCAAAGCTCTATTATCTTGAATTTCCGAAAGAAGTAACGGACAACAAACAAATGAATGAGATTGAAAAGATGTTTTTGTCTTGAGAAGATGTTTGTCTGAGCTAATCCAAAAGCTTAAATATCATATAAGATGTTTTTAGGCTCATTCATGTCTTATTTTAAACATAAATTGATCTGTAATGAAGCAAAGGTTCGAATTTATAGGATGTTAAGGATAAAAACAAAGGAATATAAGTTCGGGTGGGGGTAATATTTTGTTAAGGAACCTGTAAGCACTTAAAGAGCTTATTTTGCATCCTACAAGCTATTTTAAGAAAAATAGCCAAACAAATATTATGACCCTATAAGCTTTAAGCGTCTCAGAAGATGCTTTGAAGAGCGTCCAAGCTCTGCCACACAAACTCATAAATCTTATTTCTCTAACAATTCAGAGACAAGAAAATATAATCTTTCGGTTTCACATGAATAACCCCAATTCACATATAGAGTTTTCCTTCATTCATGGTAATGTATCCTCACTGCAGGTTGAAGATGAAGAAGATAAATGTCGGTAAAGTTTCGCTTCACCAATTTTTTTTTCAACTACAGGAAACAATATGAATATATGGCAGCAAAATACAAAATAATATAACTGAAGGACTATTCACTCCTTTTTCAGACAACAGTGTCCATATGTGTCACTGACAGTATCCAGCAAACCGAACAACTGGTACCATTACTGCAAACTCTCCTCTCTTTCTACTAACATATATAACAATGGCAATAGAAGAAGTATAAAACTAAACAGCTTTCTCAGATAACTGCATGGCAATCACACGGCAATCCCTTATAAAAGCCCACTGTGCTATACAATGCTTACCAAAAGTTTCAAAACCTCTTGTATGGCCTTATGAGCAATTTAACATTAAGAGGATTCAATGGTGTCAAAGTTCTAAACTCCTTTTATTCCCTATGAGTTAAACAACCAATACATGAGGTGAAAAGGCATATAATAATGCCTGAAGAGAAACTTAAACAGTGTAATAGATTACTTATGCATCACTATAATGCAGCAACAAATCTTGTATTAAGCAATCAAAGGTCTTGTCATAGTAACTCAATGTCTGTATCCACAAGGTCAAACGATAAAATCAGCACACATATTCCAGGCACTTTCAAGGGAAACAAACTTATAGATTTTCCACTCCAACATGTACAGCCATTACCAGCGTTACCTGTCAACATTTTCCCAGGTACAACAAATAGACCAGTACGATCTTCTCTTGTTTGCTTCTATATCCAAATTTTCTGTCATCATAAATTGTTCTCTCCTTTGCTTCTATAACCAAATTTTTCCATCGTCTGAGGTTAATTCTAGTTTAATAATGCCAAAATATTAGTAAGAATATTAGATAATTAGACTAATGTCGAGATAATGAAAGAGTAAGTCCTTCATGAGTTTACTACTGCCAATGAATTACATAGAGGGGTGAATATACTTACTCCCCATTTTCAGGCATCTTTTTAGTTGTACATTAACAATAATTGCTAAATTGGCGACACTGATAAATGCTACTTTCTCATGTTGCATCCATTTCCACCACAATCCTCCCATATTTTCAGTAACATGACTGCAGGCCATGACTACCTAAATCATGGTTCTAGAAATACTAAAATGTGCAGTCTTATCTTTCTTCTTGCGCACGATAATGAGGTGAAATCAAAAGATAAAATCTAAATACGCTCCCACTAGTCCAAAAAACTGTATTTACTCGTGTTCTCCCAGAGCTAACAAAGCAGTTCAGAACTTTTAAGAAAAAAAAAATGGACGAATATGAAGAAAATGAATGAAATCTGATGGAACAAGTTATCAAAGGACGCAGCACCGTAATCCATTCGTATGCACTTGAAAGTGCCCTATATAGTAACCCCAACCCAACATTGAAAAAAAAAATAAAGGATGCTCAAGAAATTTAAGATATTCAATCAAATTGAACACACAAATGGAATACCTATAAAATTACCTCGCGCGGATGGGTTGAGTAAGGATGACTGGAGTATCTAGAAGCCTCTAAAGCTTCTTCCAGGTCGAGCTGCCCCGCAATTTCCCGGCCAATGCGATCACTGACAACGAGACCCGCATTGGTGACGTCACGCATTACTACTTCATTCTCCCAAGCAACCATCTTTAACTAAGATTTCAAAAATAAAGTAAAAACTGGATAATGAACCCCTTTTATTGCTTGATTACTTGCCAGGACTCTCAGTCCTGGTGAAGATAAACCAAAACCTAGGGCCTTAATAAAGACGGAAAAATTCAAGCCCTAGTTCGAATTATACGGGAATGGAGGGCACATATACATTCAAGTCAACACTAGAGACTTTTGGAGAGATTCAGATTTTCCAATTGGAGAGGTTTTGGAGGGATTTGTGAATTAGGGTTTTGGAGTTGGCGAATATGAAGCTGCGAATTCAAAAACCCTTTGTTTTTTTAAATTTTATTTTAAATATAATTATTTGGTGGAAATTTTTTTGTCTTCTTTCCATTTATCTCATACTATTGTAGCCTGTATTTCTTTTTCCACACTTAAAATAACAAGGGAATAACTAAGCCTGTATTACACTTTTGAAGAAGCAAATGTAACATTGATCAAAACAAACATAAATGAACACTTTTAGCTGCTATATTAGAAATATAAAATATGAAAAATAATATATTATTGTAAGATAATGTTTACAAATTAAATATGTGTATAATACGTAACAAAATTACTATAATTAGTTGAAATCTATATATATATAATTGCTGGCAAGCTTCAATAAATTTTATTCAGCCAATAATTAATAATAATATAAGTTCATTTAATAAAAATATATTCACCATTTAATAAAAATCTTTATAACCATCATTAAAATGACAATTACACAAGTAAAACCGTATTATTATTATTTTTTATTCTATAATAACTTGACAAGATTTTAAATTTGTCTGAATATACAATATTAAATTATTTTACAGCTAATATTTCTATTTTGTTGCCTTCTGTGCATTTGAAAAAAAAGGCGTTTGGCGACGCTTATTTTTTTGTTTGATGACGCTTATTAGCGTCATATAAAAATTTTTACCTACGCTATTAAAAGTGTCGTGAGTTGTGTTACTAAATTTGATGTCACCAAATTATTTGCGACGCAAGACTTGCGTAGGTGATTTTTCATATGTGACGTTTTTCTAAATGCGTCACTAGAATTTGTAATGCAAGCCGTTTGCATATGTAATAATCATGTTTGACGCTTTTGTTTAGTGTCACCATTATAAATTTTGGCGACACACCACATGTGCGTTGTAAATTTTAATACGTGACATTTTATTACATACGTCATTATAACGAACTTTAACACAAAATTTATGCGTTGACAAATTTCGATGCGCAACACTTTTTATTAAGTCGTGATTATGTATTTAGCAACACTACTTTATAACGATTTCATTAGGGAAGATAATGAGCTAGGTCGGGTCAAGTAGTTATGGACCGAACCTGGTCCTCGGTGACCCGCGACGGGTGTAGTAGGTCGGGCCCGTGACCTAGCCCATTCTGAGGCGAGCTAGAATATAAATTGAGGCAAAATTAAAATAATATCTCCCTCTTACATATAAGAGAAAGTATGAAGTGTTGTATGCCTGACACGTGGCGATTTTTTTCGGACATCTCCCTCTTACATATAAGAGAAAGTATGAAGTGTTGTATGCCTGACACGTGGCGATTTTTTTCGGACATAAATGCCCCTGTATTTACCATCTTTTTACAACGTCTGCCACTCACTTTCCAATCACTTTACCATCTTTTCTTTTCACCAAATTCATTTTATAGCTTTTTACTGAAATAACCTTTATTTATATTTTTTGGGCTGCTTTTTTAGGCTAGATTGGTCATTTGCGTTTGAAAGAAGACAGGTTCTTGATAGTGTGCGTCAGACGTTCTCTACCCAAAATCTCATCACAATATCTCCCAAATCTCTTTCGTACCTTTAACAAAAAAAAAAAATAGATAGCTCACCCTTGCATCTCTCTCTATCATCCTCCTGGCCGATCAAAATTCTGCACAACTTAATACTGAGGACTAGAAGCAGCAGTGTGGGAGGCTGAAACTCGGTGGGAACCAGCGGCTGGATAGGTGGGGCCAGCATGAAGTTGGGGGGCCAGCGAGCGATCACTTCGGTGGGAACCAGCGGCTGGATAGGTGGGGCCAACTT
>BKCP01005294.1:2502714-2542601 GCA_008636005.1 Striga asiatica | reverse complement strand
ACAAAGATAAAAGAGACAATGGGTTTTCCATAATAGAGAAACAAAAAATGATGGTTTGAATACTTCTGGGAATAAAATGAAATCGCTGAACAAGATTGTAAGGATATAAAGTCGACGACAGAGCAGTGGAGATGGTGTTAGATATGCTGTAAAAGCTTGGCTTTCAGATATGAATAATTCTATTTTGATCTGCCAACATGTTGTAGTCAAAGTATATATATATGTTTGCAGTTTATTTATTAATGCAATCATATTCCTTGTCTTACAATGAGATAGTGTGGTTCGTGGTGTCTCAAACAGAAAGGTCACCTATCAGTTCCTTGTAACACTAAATCACTTGTTCACAGTCTACACTGGCAGTGAGACCTCACTTGGAAAAAGACTGTAGTGTATTCTTGATTCAGTTGTCCTTAACTGGAGAATTACACTAGTACTTATGTTAAGTATGAACAGGACCACCGGAAAGATAAGATTATGAGACTCACTGATGGTTGTTGTAATCTATACCTTCAGTGATTGACGCGTTCTCTAAAACTGTAAGATAATATAAAATAGTCGTGTACATTCATTACTTGTTTATTTGATTTACCAAGGGTGATTCCTAATCTGTTAGGATGACATACTCGGTACTTTGGTAAATGAGAATGTTTATATGACGAGCTATTATAAATTATTTATGGTCACTGTGTTCCAGTGCGCTGGATTGATGACATCCCCGAAATGAGCTCAGGAAGGAATAATGTGTTAAACCCTGCAGGTGGATGTTTATCCGACACAATGATTAAAAATCTGAGTGGTACTAATTTTGGAAATGAATAAGAAGTCGATTAATTATCTTGTCAGTAATTTAATTAATCCACGGACGTTATATCTTAAATATGGGGAGGTAAATCGATCAATTAGATTAATATATATTAATCAAGTAGAGGTTTGATTTAATTGATTAAATTGGAGCCAAATGGGGAGAGCAATAATAATATTCTAGTGTGAAATATTATTATTTAATTTTATTAGGATTTTAGGAATTAATTTTATTCCATATTTATTATTCCAAGACTTAGGAAATATTCCTTCTAAAATATTACCTAGGATTAGGAGACTAGAGAGTCTTCTAGAATGTGATGTTAGTAGAAAGGAATCATGACCTAATATGGATTAATGTATGAAGTAGAAATAGGATTCCTTGGCCTAATGGAATAAACTCATATTTGGCACCTCCTTAAGGTCCCTAATGGAGCCTATAAATACACCATGTCCCAACCTCTCGAGAACACATTGCGAGGGCCGATTTTTTCATCTTCAAGAGAGGGAAAAATTGTCTTGTACGAGAGTTAGGGAGATTCAATTAATTGCACCACCAAGATTAATTGAAGTAGGTGTTTAGGTAATCCATTAGAAAATTTTAAGGTGATATTTATTAAACCTTAAAGATCAAAATATTCCGGCCATCTTCCCAAGCCGACCACCGCCGTCGACCTCGCCGGAAATCCGTCGCCGCCGCTGATCGCTGTCGAGAACCGCCCCGACCCCAGCCACACGCAACTGCGAGCACAGGCCCGCAACCGCACGCAACCGTGAGNGATTCCTCGCGCACCCAGGAGACTTGCCGCACACGCCCGCGTGAAATCCAGTTCCTGCATGCATCTGCCAGCTGCCCAAGTCCCTGTCCGCGTCAACCTAGGAGTGCAGTGCTGCACATGCCCGAGTAAACCGCGACACCCAGCACCAGCGACCTAGTCCCGCGCGTCACGCCACGACGCGCACCTGCAAGCACCCGCGACCCGCGCCAACCGGTCCCGACCAGCTACAGTTCGCGACCTGAACCACTTGACCCGACCCGACCCGAGACTGATCCGAACCTGCCCAACCGGCCCGAGCCCGAGAAGTTCATTCCGGTGATCTGTTCGTGATTCAACACTCGATTAGAGTCGACAAAGGTCAAACTCTTCAATCGATTGAGTTGTGGTATTCAGAAGATCTCCATCAAAGGAAATCAAAAACGTCTCTAAGTCGGCAAAAATTTTAAAAGGTAATGTCCTAATCCTAGCTATAGATTCCGTTGCGTTAGGATTTATTTCGATAAGTTCAATACCGTGCATGTCGTTGACGTTCCTCATAGAACCCAACAGATGGTCTAAAGTTCAAAGCCTCGAGCTTGTCGCGTTAGTTCAAACGGCCGGTAAAGCCCACTTTCACGGCGGCACTGGAGCAGCTCCGACGACAATGGAGGCCTCCACAGACGATGGAAATGACGGCGGCAGCGAAAAGGAGAAGCCTGTCTCGGCGGTGGGGTTCGGCGAGCTCTTCCAGTTCGTGAAAGGTTTAGATTACCTATTAATGGCAGTTGGCACGGCCGACGCGGTGGTCCACAGCAGCTCTCTACCCCTGTTCCTTAGGTTTTTTGTAAGAAGTTATGAAGGTATGATTTCTTTCTTGATTTTCTGGAAAAACATTAAGGATGTGTTTGATTTGATTTGATTTGCCAATATTGTTGTTTTTTGTAGTACGCAATGTACTTCCTGGTTGTAGGAGCTGTTATATGGGCATTTTTATAAATAGGTAGAATCATGGGATGGAAGAAAAGGAAATAACAATTGGATCATTATTTGGAATCTTCTGGTTTTTTTCTTTGATTTTGTTGGGGGTTTTTTCAAGCAGAGGATTTTGATTTGATTGGCTGCAGAGATATCGTGCTGGATGTGGACTGTAGAGTGACAATCGACACAAAAATGAGGGTTAAGTATGTAGAAGCTGCCTTAAACCAAGCCATTCAATACTTTGACACAGAAGTTCGGACATGCAATGTGGTTTTTGCCATCAACATTATACTATTATGGTCCAGGATGCAATTAGTGACAGGGTAAAGGATGTATAAAAGGAAAAAAAAAATAAGAAAGAGGGAAAAACCAAATTGGGATTTTCTTGATTGGAGTGTAGTTTTGAATGGAAATTGAGTTTTAGCTATTGTTTGATTCCTGATTGAGCCTCTTTTTCCTTTTCTCATTTTCTTGTTTTCTTTAGTTGGGAAATTTCTTGCACTACATGGCAACATGTTTTTCTAGATTTGTGGTGGGTTTTACTGCGGTTTGGCAATTGTACTTGGTAACTCTTGTTGTGGTTCCTCTGATAGTTGTGATTGGCGGTGTTCACATTGTCACGTTATCTAAGTCCTCAAGCAAAAGACAAGCAGCTCTTTCACAAGAAAGAAATGTTGCATGTAAGAAAGTGTTTAATTTCTCTTTTACAAAACAAAATGGTCTTTAGATTAAAATTTCTTTCATGGTGAATCTAAATTTGATATTGAATTACAGACAATATCCCAGATTACAACGGTTTTGGAATTCGTGGGAGAGTCGAGGGCACTGCATTCCTACTCTTCAGCCTTGAAAATTGCCCGAAAGATTGGATACAAAATTGGACTTGCCAAAGGTTTGGGGTTTAGGGCCATGTATTTTACGGTCTTTTGCTGTTACGCACTCTTGCTCTGTTACAGTGGGTACTTAGTCCGACATCATTAGACGAATGGTGGCCTTGTAATAGCTACAATATTTGCAGTCATGATCGGCGTGCTATATGGTCTTTATCGACCTTGGGATTAAGTTGATGAGTCATACGATGAAGCTCTGGGAGAGGGTTATCGAGCATCGCCTACGACGAGTGACGAGTGTGACCCAAAACTAATTTGGGTTTATGCCTGGAAGGTCGACCATGGAGGCGATTTTCCTAATATAACAGTTGGCAGAGAGATATAGGGACAAAAAGAAGGACTTGCACATGGTCTTTATCGACCTTGAGAAGGCTTATGATAGAGTACCGAGGAATGTCATGTGGTGGGCCTTAGAAAAGCACAAAGTCCCATATAAGTACATTACCCTCTTCAAGGATATGTACAAGGATGCGATGACGTGTATCCGAACATGTAGGGGCGATACCAGCGACTTCCCAATCAAAATAGGACTATACTAGGGGTCAACATTGAGCCATTATTTATTTGCCTTGGTGATGGATAAGGCCACAAGGGACATACAAGGTGATATCCCTTGGTGTATGCTCTTTGCTGATGATGTGGTGCTAGTTGACGAGAGTAGGGCAGGGGTAAATAGGAAGTTAGAGCTGTGGAAGGACACGTTAGAGTCGAAAGGCTTCAGACTTAGTAGGACGAAGACCGAGTACATAACTTGTGCTTTCAGCATGGCTACACATGATGATGGTGACGTTAGCCTTGACGGGCAAGTGGTGGCCAAGGAGACTTTCCGGTATTTAGGATCGATGCTACAAAAGGATGGAGGCATTGATGCTGATGTTAGGCATAGAATTGCAGCCAGTTGGTTGAAATGGCGTCAAGCTTCAGGCGTTCTCTGTGATAAGAGGGTGCCACAAAGGCTAAAAGGTAAGTTCTATAGGACGGCGATTCGCTCGGCGATGCTATACGGTGCTGAATGTTGGCCTACAGAAAGGCAACATGTCAAACAACTAAGTGTAGCAAAGATGCGTATGTTGCGTTGGTTCTGCGGGCACACAAGAAGGGATAGAATCCGTAATGAGGATATTCGAGACAGGGTCTGAGTGGCTCCAATTGAGGAGAAATTGGTTCAACATCGACTTAGATGGTTCGGACATGTCCAACGGAGGCCTCCTGATGCACTGGTGCGTAGGGGAGTTCTACAGCGGGTCGATGATGTAAAGAGAGGTAGAGGTCGGCCTAAAATCTTTTGGGAAGAGTCGGTTAAGAGAGTCATTAAAGATTGGAATATCTCCAAGGATTTAGGGGTGGATAGGAGCGCTTAGAGGCTAGCAATCAACGTGCCAGAACCGTGACTTTTGCTCCTTTCTCTTTTGCTCCAATCTCTTTCTTTTGTTTTGAGCCCTTTTTGTGTTTCTCTTACCATTGGTTCTCTTGGGTTTCATCTCTAGCCTACCCCAACTTGCTTGGGACTAAAAGCTATGTTGTTGTTATATCGGCGTGCTATATGATTGTGAATAAATTATTCCCCTTAGTTGATATCATCTTAGATTTTAAACAACGTTAATCTTGTTTTTAATGGTTTGTATGGATGGATAGTTCACTGGGGCAATCTAATCCGAGTATGGCCGCGTTCAAAAAGGCACAAGTGGCAACTACTAAAATTTACCGAGTTATCTATCACAAGTCGAGTGTCGAGAGAAACAACGAGTAGGGTTTGGAGTTGGAGTCCGTAAACGGGCAGCTGGAGCCTAAAAATGTGGACTTTTGCTACTCATAGAGGCTCGAGACTCAAATACTGAACGATTTTTCTCTCACTGTCCCAGCTGGTAAGCCGATAGCCCTTGTCGGCAGTAGCGGCTTGGGGAAAAGCACGATGGTGTCCATCATCGAGAGATTTTATGATACCACTTCAGGTCATTGGTCCTTACATTTGTACTAGTTTTACCCCGTGCATTTGCATGAAAACTATATAATAAAAGAGAAAGTAACTAAAAATACATATTGAAATAAAAATCATAATTTAATAAATGAGAAAAAAAATAATTTAAAAAAGTGAATCTAATATTATCAAACACATCTTTGTATAACATTTGTGGTTTTCCTGTCGTTAGAATTCCCATCATAACAAATCATTATTGTTAAACCCCTTCGACTCGTGACTCTGAGATTTGATTTTCAAAATATTTGATGTATCTTTATAATATTCAAAAAAAAAATAAATTATTATTGTATGACTGCAATAGAAAATAGAGATATTTGTAGTCATTCTTAATTAGTTATGAAATATGTATATATATAATACCAAAAAATTGTGTAACTGAAAGTTACATATTTTTATTAAATGCTGAACATATTTTTATTAAATGAACATCTCTTTTTATTAAATGAACCCATATTATTATTAATTGTTGGTTAAATAAAATTTAGTGAAACTTGCCAGTAATTATATATATATAGATTTCATGTTCGATATTTTCTTGATTATGAAATCCAATTTCATGTTAGTAATTCATCCATTTTGAGTTTTTGTGATAGGTAAAAGGAAAAACTATTAACTACAAAAGGTTTAGCCTAACTACAAAAGGAGCTGAAATCTAAATGATACAAAACCCCTTTTCATAAATAGTTTTGTTAATAACTTGACAGGACAACTACTGCTAGATGGTCATGACATAAAGACATTAAAGTTGAGGTGGATGAGGCAACAAATTGGACTAGTTACCAAGAGCCCACATTATTCGCCACCACCATAAAAGAGAACATACTCTTGGGAAGGCCCGACTCGAGTTTGGTTGAAATTGAAGAGGCCGCTCGAGTACGTAATGCGCATTCATTCATTGTCAACCTTTCAGATGGCTATGACACTCAGGTTAGCTAGCTGGCTTATATTAATGGTTACACATTTTTGCATAACATTGAGCAATTAACTGATACATTATTAACTCAAGCTTTTGTTATGAAGTCATTCAGTCACAACTCACAGGCTACACAGACAGCAAGAGGATTATATTAACCTTTTACACTTTTAACAATTAGGACAAGTTAACATACTTACTGGTCAAATGTTCATTAATTTTATTAGCCCAAGTTCTGAGATCTTGTGATCTGGTTTCTTATTGTGCTGAAGGAGTAAGACTTTTGGAAGAGACCTCATTATTTTGTTCTATTATTTCCTGAAGGGATGATTTTTGCTCTTAACCACCTTTTATACATACAAGGAAAAATGTAAGGCATCATAGGCCGACACGTGGCATGTGTAAAATGACCCAAATAGCCCTGCATTGCCCCTATTTTTTTCACTTGATTCTTCCTTTTGCTAGAAATCCCGCAGATCACACATCAAGACAACTATTTTCTTATTTTCGTAGAATTCTCGCACATGAGATAGAGACGTGAGCAGGTAAACACCTCCACCTCTTGACAAACCCTACCAAACATTTACTCTCATTTTCAGCTCTCAATAGGGAATAAGAACTCATATATTAACAGGATCTAAGATGGACGCACAAAGACCAAGGCGTCGAGGAAATCTTCACCGACGACCGGAGGTGTGAAGAAGCCCCCCACCGCTTTCATATCGGGATAGTGGCGCTCCGGGAAATCCGCAAGTGCAAGAAAAGCACCAAATGATAAATCTGAATGAGATAAATATGGAATGGATTTCTTCTCAAATCCTTTTTCATCAAACCATCACTGCTACTCATCTTTGTTTTCGCTGATATTTTTGTCCATCTTTTTCTCAATTTAGCTCCTCCAGATATTTTCTACAGATTGGAGAATCATCGGAAAATGGCAGCCTTGAACGAACATACCTGTTAGACTCTCTTTCTAAGCAAACCATAGCTTCATGTATCGTAGCTTCTCGCCGCCGTGTCGGATTATGATCAAATTCGCCCCACTCTCTTTTCCAGCGATGGAATTGGGCCTCATATCAGCGAATCCGTCAAACAGGTAAGAAGAATTTGGCCCGTCGATCAATAATTTATCTTTAAAAATTATATGAATGCCCTTTCCTTTGTAGTGTGACCATATGACCAATTGAGCTATTGTTTGCAAAATTAATTGTCACTAATATATTTTTCCAAATGTGGGTAGGTTCATAATGATATGTTGTATTTCCAAAAATAATGTATATATTATCGTAAATAAAATTATGACATTTCACACATTAATTATGTTTGCCCTCATGTGGAGCCGAGGCGGCCTTGAAGCGCTATCGAGAAGCGAGCAATGTCGTGGTGGTCGAGGAGTACCTGCCGTTTGTGATGTCGTGGGCGAATAAGATCAAGGAAGATGACCACTACCGTTCAGTCGAAGAGAAAGACGACTACTGCCACCGGCGACCGCACCACAAATAGTAGTCAAGTAATGCGAAGGGGATAGTAGAATTTAGCTTACTTGCATCTCACAATTTATTATTCACGTTCTCCCAAAATTCACGCAGGACGACTTAACTATCACGCTTTTACAACAACGCCGCCAATCCCAGTACACTGTTCGGACAACATCGAGACTGCTGGGTTTGAGGCACTGAATGTGCCGGATTACTTTATGATCATACCAAACTTTATGATCCAAGGAGGTGCCTTCACGGGGAGATGGCCGTGGTGGGGAATCAGTTTATGGTGACAAAAGAACTTCAAGTTGAAGCACACTGGTCCTGTGGAGTGATATATGCTTCATATTAACAAAATATATGACTATATTATATGTTACCTCATATTTTTCATATCTTGTCCGTGTAGGAGTTCTCTTGATGACAAACCCGACCTCCATTTATTTTTCAGGTTAATTTCATCCATCATTCAGGTTGTTTTCTTTTACTCACTTTTCGTTGTGTTTTTGTTTTTGGATTTGAAAATTTTCGCGTGGGATTTTGTTTGGGCATCCTCTCTATACCTTTGCGTTTTCTTTTCTTGGAATTTGGTTTTATTTTATTTTCAGAAATGATATATTCATTATCTGTGTCCTTTCTTATCCATATGTTGAAAGATGTAATTTATTTATTGTTGCTCCCTAAGTTTCGCAGGGAAATTGATTGCTCGCCAGCGGTGAAGGAATTCAAGTGCCCTCTTTCAAGGAGCTCATGAGGGATCCTTTCCACTAGAAAGCTAAAAGTTAATTTTACAAGAAGATAGACAAAAATCAAATGTAAGTGTTCTTCAAATCACAAATCATAAAATAAAATCAAATGTAATTATTCTCCTTCATACCGCAAAGCATCAAATAAGCTACAGAGTTCTCCGCTTCCCTCACACGCTTTNCACAAAGAGAACACTCTTAGCTATTTCAACTTCAACTGAGCAATTATACTTCTTCGCATGATCTGGGCCAACCACACTCTGGATTCTGCAAAATCCAACTTTTGCAAAATCTAATAGATTATGAGACAATGGAAAGGCAAAAGAAATAAAAACAGATTGGAAAAATTTTGCTTTCCCCTTTCACTATGCAGTTTTTGATTGAATTTTCCTGGTTAGAGGCAACAAGGACTTTCCTTGTTTCATGGGGTCTTGGCTACAACTACTTCTAGTTTTATACAATGAATTTAGTTGGATAACATACATCGTTGACTTGCAATGGACTAATCTTCACAAATAATAAAATGATCATCTTCACCTAGTACTCTAAATCCATTCTTGTTGTGGAACCTATTAAGCAAATCAAGAAGCCAAAAACTACATAAACATTTTTAACATGCCCCAACTAAACTCGATTAAGAAAAACACCAATAAGATAAATGTTATGCAACATGTTTGTATGCATGAGTAATTGCACTATGAAAATCTCATTAAAGGAAAAAGGCTTACTTGTAAATTGGTTTACCCCATTTCTTCTTTCCACACAGCTCGTGTAGCTTTTGTTTTGCTCCAGCTTCATTGCCGCCATTGAGAGGGGTAGATGTGTCCTCGTAACACAATTCCTTAAGAGCTACCTTAGCTGCAAGTAACTTTGCATTCTCTTTTTCATGAGAGGAGTAAGCTGAGGCCACAAAAGTGCCATCGACGTAGACACCTGCTATGTTTTGTTCTCTTTCCCACCAATGTTTTATATCAACTCGCCTTTTGTCCTTCTGGCATAACTTGAACAACATAGTAACAGGTTGTGGTTGTTGTTCTAGCACATGAAGCATTACCAGAGGCTCTAGAAGTTTTCCAACTATCTACATAAATTACAAGAGTTCTATAGAAATGATTGGGTGATCTCATAAGAATTGAAAAAAAAAATCACCGCAAAACTAATTAATGATGCATGATAATGTGTTAATTGAAACTGATTAAAGATGCATGTTTTGTCGTGTTAGTTAGAACAAGTAAGCACCGCAAAACAATATATATTGCACAACAAATGGACCATCAATTATTTCTTCCGATTCAACTAAAAGTTGGGTTACATTTCAAAAACTTCAGTTTTTTCCTAGATTAACATTTTATGAAACATGTAATACTAAATAAATCACTACTCAAATTAAATTTAGGATAATGCTTGAGGTACATACACTCTTACATAACCATGTACATAATGGTAGTGGCCATATTTTAAAATAAATTTTTTCTCTAAGAAAACAAAAATGTTCCACAATGAAATAAGGCATCTTCTCTCTCTCTCCACTTCAATTCCGACTCTCAAAACACCTCTACCCAAAAAAAGTTTCACAAAAATCTCTCTCTCAAAGATTAAGCAACTCTTTCTCCTCAATGATAAGTGAGAAGAATATCATCGATGAGAATCAAACTCTTGGTAAGTTTTTCGACATTTTTGTTTTATTAGTTTTTGACATTTTCTTCGGAGAGGATGCGGCCATGGAGGGCGTGTGCTAGGATTAGCAAATCTCCGACCTTTATTCTATCATCTGTAGTCGATTTTGAAAGGTTCGTTGAAAAGTGCTTCGCCGCTCACGAGGTACCTAGAGCTGTAGAAATCCAGAACGGATTCGGATTTCGGGTCGGGTAGTATGACTATTTGGATCGGCCCGAAATACTGGGTAGAGCTGCTGATGCTGTTTTTGTCCATACACCAGCCATGTCTGACTGTTGTTGAGCTTGATTGTGTATTTTGCGAGGTCGGCGTTAAGGATTAGAGCTCGAATCGTGTGGTTTGTCGCAATCGAGAACGGTACCTTGCGCCTGATCTTGACATTCTAGTTCAATTAATATTTTTTTTCTTTATTAATTTTCTCACAATCAAACCTTTTCTTTTTTTTTTGTTTATTAATTTTTGATATTTCTCAACAGACATGGATGTCGATGATCAAGTTAACAGGGATGGTGACATATCAAATGGTGATACATGAATTCAAAATTTTCTTGTCTTAAAATTTCATTTTGATTAAAAAAGACTTTGATTCTATAATACGAATGATATAATCTAAATATTTGCAGGAACTACAGTTAAATCTTCCGAGTTTACAGGTGATCATAATGTGACGGAGGAAATGCTAACAACTAAAAATGAAAATCAGGAAATTCCAGTATTAGGCATGAAATTTGCTAACAAAAATGAGGTGTTTCAGTACTACAAGAGATATGCCTAACGAACAGGTTTTTCTATTAGAAAAAGAAATTCAACAAAAGGTGATGATGGAATTGTACGGTATGTGACGTATACTTGTAGTCGAGAAGGTCGACGAAGCTATAAGACCAATACATCTCTGGATCCGCTACCGACTAGTCAAACGAGTTGTAAAGCAAGGTTGACCGCTTGTTCTGATGCTTGTGGAGTATGGCGTATAAATGTTGTTCATTTAGAGCATAACCATAAGACAAGCCCATCCAAATCTAGGTTGTACAAATGCAATCGACAAGTAAGCAACCGGATCAAAAGACAACTTGAAGTAAATGATATAGCAGGAATACCTATTCATAAAAGCTATAATGCAGCCGTAGTGGAGGCCGGTGGATTCGAGAATATGACATGTGTTGAGAAAGAGTGTCAAAATTTTATTGATAAAGTTCGGCGTTTGAGACTTGGCGAAGGAGATGCAGCGGCAATATCATCTTACTTCTAAAAAATGCAAGCATGTTGTCTTGGATTTTATTTTTCTGTAGATTTAGATGAAAAGTGTCGCTTGAAAAATGTATTTTAGGCAGATAATCGGTGTCGAGAAGCGTATAAGGAATTTGATGATGTTATCATCTTTGACACCACGTACCTCACGAATAAGTACGATATGCCTTTCACTCCTTTTGTAGGGGTTAATCACCATGGGCAATCAACTTTATTCGGATGTGCTTTAGTGTCGAATGAAGATACAAATACGTTTGTTTGGGTGTTTCGGACATGGCTTGAGTGTATGCATGGCCTTGTTGGCATTATTACCGATCAAGATCAAGCTATGCAAAATGCTATCCAAATTGTTTTTCCTGGAACAAGGCATAGATGGTGTTTGTGGCATATTTTGAAAAAGTTGCCTGAGAAGCTCGGCTATCATAGAAAAAAGAGAACCGCACTTTATGCTATAACTCGGTTAGTTTATGATACATTAGATTGCAATGAATTTGAGGCAGGGTGGTCGGATATGGTTCAACAATTTGAATTGCAAGATCATGGTTGGTTGACAGGTCTTTATAATGAAAGAAGTCATTGGGTACCATGTTATTTGAAAGACACATTTTGGGCAGGCATGTCAACTACCCAACGAAGTGAAAGCATGAATGCTTTCTTTGATGGATACGTGCATTCAAAAACATGTCTTAAACTTTTCGTAGAGCAATACGAGCGTGCATTGAGAAGTAAAGTTGAGAAAGAATTTCAAGCTGATTTTAAATCATTTTCGCAAATGATTCCTTGCGCTACAAAGTCTGATACAGAAAGGCAATTCCAAGAGGTATATACACTTGCAAAATTTAAGGAGTTCTAACAAGAATTTACTGGGAAGGTTTATTGTGATATTTTATCTGCGGTAGATTTTTGTGGGACCATACACCCGTGTATTACACGGGTGTTGAATTAGAAAACTTTTGTAAAACATATTAAATTTTTATTTTTTTAAAAGAACTAAAATAATTTAATTTTATATAAAACATTACTTTGGGTTTTAATTAAATTGTTACATTACATTTTTTTAATCATAATAACTAAACACCCGTACATTAAATGAAAATTGTTATAATATATGTGCATGAGGTGCACAAGGTGCATAAAATAATATATGTGAATGACTATTTTGTCCCTGATGTAATTGTATTATTACGATTGTGACATCAGAAGTTTTCCTATAAATAGGAGCTTCAATTATAATGAAAATGGAACTAAGAGAAACATTTTCTCTATTCTCTTTTTCTCTCTAGTTTTATAACACGTTATCAGCACGAATCTCTGCCCTCTAGAGCTCGATTTGTAATATGAAGATAGTATGCTCTACAGTTGCGTCTTATAGACGATCTTCTGTATCATAAATCAAAATATTAAAAATCGTTATTTTTTCAAATAATTCTGATGAGTTATATCAAAATATGTACTTTGAATTTAGCCAAACCAAAAACTCATTTCAAATCAAGTATCATCCAACAAAACCCAGCCATAGCTCTCTCCCTCTGATGCTCCGCCAAGACCTTCGTTGACCTCCTACTCCTCAACGTCGTTTCCTTGTTTCCTTCTTCAATGGCGGCCTCGGGGTGGTTCCGGTGCAAGAACACCCGTTCGAAGATGCTACGCAGAAGATTCAGGTAGACAGTGCAGGCTTGGGGAGAAATCCGTAGCTGGGATAGCCGTCGAAAGGATGAGGAATCGGGTAGTGGCCGTAGCCAATATGATTACGAATAAGTACAGCGACATGGAGGCCTATGATTTGAACAAGTGGGATCGGTTTTTCCTCACACAAACTCAGCGGACAACTGATAATATGGAAAAGGTGAGGTTTTAATATGTTAATTTAATTGACATGAGATTTGAATGATAAAAATAATAATAAAAGGATTGTCGGCAAGAAGGTGAAAATTTAATAATTTATGTGATAGGCAAGTAGAGGAATAATAATATTAATAATAATAGTTATATTGGTGGATAGCATTTGTTGACAAATTGATAAGGATGAGAATGTTCATATGTCCACGCGCACAGATAACTGAATTGAATGATAGAACAAAAACAAGCACATAATGATACTATTATAAACTCCATTTCTTATATCCGTATATATGAGAAACAAACATGGTTAAAATTCATTATTTTTAGTTCCATGTTAACAAGTTCAACAAGAGCTACATTTTAAGACCAATATTGATATATTAAATTATATATATTGGTATTATGAAATGTATGAAATATCTCATAATTCAATTGTTATACTTCTGAAGAGTTATAACATATGTAGTGCCTGAAGCATATAGTGTTCACATAAAATTAATTTATTACATTTTGATGCTCAACTTATATATTGGATAATTAGCATGAGTAGTTGGATCATATTGGATAATTATTTATCATAATTTCCCCAAAATGATGCGTGGAAAATTGAACATTTCCCATCTGCGATACTATTATGCACAATCTTATATCACCACCAATTCGTACCTTTATGGGCCAATATTATAAACTAGGTATGCTATGATACTCCGTCAGATTTTTAATACCTAGAGGCCATTATAGGGGGTCAATTTATTATTTGGTACGTATTGTGCGACAATATTTAACGGCATTAGGGGGAGATATGAGCATAAATTTATTAATGCCGTAATATATTTGAAATATTAATGTTTTCATTATCTGAAACCACGCAATAAAATTGAACTTGAAGTTCATATTATATTTCTGCCGAACAAAATTTATAGTAATAATGGAGTGAGCAATTTGTATATATCTAAATGTACCACAAAGTAAGTAAAATCCATAGAGAATGATTGATTCCTTAATGCTAGAAGCATAAGGTAATATAATATATAATATATGAAAGTCCGCGGAAAATATATATTCAAGATTTAACACTCCTTTATAAAGAAATTTCTGCAGAGTTGATCCAGTACACCTTGCACGTGCATCAAATCATTATAGTACTGGAAATGCGGAATAGCCAAAATTAAATGTTACGGGAAATGATTATAAATATGGCTACTAAATATGAAGTTGCGCATATGGTTGAGAGAATGTAAATTGAATATCATAGTTGTCGACAACATAATTGGCTATGTAATTTCTTTACTATCTCAAATAATGATCCAGATCAAAATAATGAAAGTGTTGGAAGCGCTTAGATTGATTGAGATAGAAAGAAAATAAAGGCAGAACTTCCACTCGCTACATGATATATCCCAGAAGGATAGTATATCCCAGAAGGATAACGAATAATTATATGTGATATGGTGGTGTGATGTAAATATTGCGAGATTATGGGTTTACGCAGAGACCCAAAATTTTATAAAAATCTCTCTCATTATCAATTATTCCGCTAGTTAATATTTATGGCAGCAACATTACCATGACTATTGAGCCATATGTGAAAGTCCTGGATAGACTTGAGTACCCGAGATGAAAGATAATTAAATCATTTAATTATATAAAGTTGTTGGTAAGATGTGGTGCAACCAACAAAATTCTTCCTGAACAAGTAAAGGTAGAACTTTGTGTATAATGATAATATACAAAATTATCATCTCGGTTAAATAGATTATGTGGTGAACACTATGTAAAAGATTAAATAAGTTAAATCATGCTTATAGACGGAGTTATAATAAAACTCTTGGTTAAATATCAAAGAGTATTATCTCTACTTGAAGATCGAGCATCTCCTAGAAGAGTATTTGTACAGATCCAAAGAAACTAAAAGTATTATTATTACTGAAAAACAAGTACATAAGGATCATATGATGGAAATACAGATAAGAGGTTGTGAATCCTCAATAAATATGCGAAAAATATTACATAATAGAACCCATTAAATTAGGGTGCGTCTCGAGAGTATAAACTCCGTAACTCTACCACCCATGATTATTATTTGGGTTCATAATGAAAGATCTAAAGGATCAAAAGCTCTTTTTCGCTTGACCCCTTGTGTTTCCACAGAATCTTGAAATGTGATGCATTCTTGAAGCTTGTTGATAAGCTCAGCAGACGTGTCTGCAGATTTGAATACTTCTCTCGTTAAAGGAGATATAAAGGTTTGATATACTCCTTCGTCTAAAAATCCAAGAAAACCATGAAAATAGTTATTAAAATTCAATAGACCTATGGACTTGTTATGAAGTTTCAATTCTGCCCAAGAAGCAATGGTAAACATTGTCATTAAAGTTCCATAACCACCTGGAAGAATGATAAAAGCATCGCTATTGTTCACCATATCCATCATACAGTCATAAATAGAATGAGTTAGCATCAAACTTGTGGAATCTTTGACGACCCTTGTTGAAGCTCTATGAAAAGGTATGATGCTTTTCACTTCTATATCAAAACATTTTCCATCCATTAAAAGGTTTATCAAAGAAAGTGATGCTAGTTCCTCCATACAGTAAATTGATTTTTCGATTCCCCATCTCCCTTACTAGTGACTTACAATATCAATATTTTGAGAAAAACTTACCAGTTTAGAACCACCAAGAACACACATGGTTTTGATCGGATGAAGAAATTTATTACCTTGAGAAGACTCTGAAACATCCATCTATTGATAAACTAAATTTTGTGAGTTATATGATTATGATGAATGACTCGCTATTTAAAAGGGATGTTTCACAAAACGATAACCGACAGATAAGGCGTTAAGTCTTCAAAGAATCTTATCTGTCGGCAGCTATAAGATTTTCTGAAAATTACAGTACAACATACTAAACTGTATTTTTCATACTAGCAAGAACAATTTTTACAAACTTGATCTTTTGAAACAATATTTTCGACACTATAACGTTCTTTTTCATCTTTGAAACGTATCAATAGAGACATAAGCTCACGATGCACATAACCACTCGGATGTGTCTCAAGAATCTGTTGAATCTTTTTATCCATAGATTCTTTACTCAATCCATCCTTTATAAATAATATTTTATCTTCTCGATTTTTGGACACGAACCCCAAAGATGTACATCGTGCGTCACAAGTCCATCGAGCACATTTGAAGCATCCACCTAATCTTTTTGCTCTTCGTTTCTTTGCAAAGGTAATTTTACCCATACCTGGCATATATTTGTATGAATTTGGAAACTCTCTAGACAATCGAACTTTTGCTTCAATCAACCATCGAATATCACTTGGAATATCATTAATCATTAACACCCTCAATCTTTCTAATCGAGATCGATAAATCCTTTTTATGATATTTATTGGGAAAAAATAATAATATTTACAGATATTTGAGAATGCTAAATCCATTTGTGAATTAGGACCTTTGTTAAGGAAGATTGAATGATTTACATGATAATTTATAGAAATGATGCGTATGCGATACGACTCTAAAAACAGAGCTTAAAAGTCTTCAGGCATGATACGCATGTGATACGTTTCTGAAGTTAAATATTGGGTGCACTAGAAGTGCATTTATTGCCGCCGAAAGATGATGTGATATGTTTGTGATAAATATGAATTATTGTGATGTTTACCGATATAAATGGTAATGGTTTGCATGATTTGTGATATGTGATGTTTTGTTCTCGATTGATAAAAATTATTACTAGCTAAGTATTTGTGAATCAATATGAAAAGGGGTACGATATATGGGCCTACTACCTCTACATATGTGCTACTAGATATTATAGATCCACTAGATAGCCATATGATTATATGATTCGTAACTTGAAGTTACAAGACGTTTTGAGCAATGAATGTGTATATGAAATGTAACCTGAAGTTACGAGATGATTATAAGTGTCAAAGCTAGTAATATACCCAACTAATATGATGAACTCTTGAAAGAAAATTGTGCACATTACAAGTAATATGAGTTCAAAGTTCTCATATTATATATACATATTGAAATCAAGAACGAAACGGAGACTATATGAACTTCTCTTAAGAAATTCAATATTGAAAATACAGATCAGAGATTTGTTAAGACGAAGGGGAGAATCAATGATTAAAAATTTGAAATGATATATGTATCACACTGGAAGTGTGCAAATAAACTGAACGATATTGATGGAAGTGAAATATGTGAAATATTATGATGATGGAATAATACGCCGGAAGCGTTGATATTATGATATTCATGGAAATATGATGAATATATGGAATACGCGTTGTACTCTTTTTTCCTTGACTGAGGTTTTGTCCCATTGGGTTTTCCCAGCAAGGTTTTTAAATGAGGCAACATAGATGGTGTATTCACATGAATAGTGGACTCTTTTTCCTTAATTAATATTTTGTCCCACTGGATTTTTCCTAATAAGGTTTTAACGAGGCATATTCATGATATGATGAGGTCTACTGAATAAATAATATGATTCCTCATAATGATAAAAAGATATTGGAGTAGTTGTACTCTTTTTCCTTCGATCAAGTTTTTTTTCCCATTGGGTTGTCTTGACAAGGTTTTAATGAGGCAGCACGTGGATACTCTACTAAATATGATATATTTGAGGGGGAGCAATGTTATGCTTCCACGATGCTCAGGTTTTGTCCCACCGGGTTTTTCCTGACATGATGAATCAACGCTACTTGATGGCCACAAGATAAACTTCAAGATGTTCAGATTATGTTTTGTTCGAATAGTGATATTTAGAAAATGGTCATTCAAGGGGGAGTGTTATAATATATGTGCATGAGGTGCACAAGGTGCATAAAATAATATATGTGAATGACTATTTTGTCCCTGATGTAATTGTATTATTACGATTGTGACATCAAAAGTTTTCCTATAAATAGGAGTTTCAGTTATAATGAAAATGGAACTAAGAGAAACATTTTCTCTATTCTCTTTTTCTCTCTAGTTTTATAACAAAAATGTCAACCTGTGTTGAATTTTTTTACTTATATCATATAAAAATATCGATATTATTTACTATTATATAAGTACAAAAATATATATCTTAAATAAATAGAAATAAAATGGTGATATGTCTAGTGTAGAATATGTTTATTTAATATTAAACAAAATAGATTAATTTTTTACTTAATTAGATGCCTAATACATCAAGTGTTGTATCAGTCGTGCTTCAAAGTTTTTTAACTTTATATGTAAATTTTAGAATTTTTATAAATAATTATTTATTTTTATTACATTGACAACATACCAATTAGATTTGAAATAAATATCATTTTTAAAAGAATACATACCAATTTCTATTACTTTATAATATAATTTATAGTCTTATTTGATATAATTTAATTTAGTTTGATAAATAAATTTAAATTTTTTTTATAAGGATATATATTACTGTTTTGCATTATATATACATATATATAAATAGTAAAATACGAACGAACTTCACAATATCAATTCAAATGCAACACACTAATTAAGATTTTTTTTCTTGACAATATTAACTCTATTTAATGGATGTTATGGAAAACGATGGAGATGGGATATGAAGAGACACTGTGTATTAGAACGAGAGTTAAAAATGAAAAAATATGAACAAAATATCAGAAACGACATTTATTTTATCAATGATCAATTAAGTCAAAGTAACAAATAATAAAAATAGGAGGGAGTATATATTATTATATATTTTAGTATGACACATGTTACTTGTGCAACTTATATGTGTATATTATAATAAATTTTCTACCTTATAACATATAACTACATTAAACATAAATATATTAATTGATAATAATTTTATTTTCTAATTAATTTTAATAAATATTTTTTTTATTATTATAAAGATAAATAGAATTTATTTATTTTATATATACAATATGGATATCAAATCGAAACTCATCAGAAGATAATTAATTTGATATATATGTAAAACCGATAAGAAATACAAAAGTTATCAACTTTTAAAATATATTTTCAATTCAATGGTTATAATAAAAAACGATATTAAACTACAATTAATATAAATATTAATTTATATCTAAGCCTAACTCCAAAGTACGATTTTTTGTCAAATAGGATTCCGAAGCATGAGAGTTTGCCACGTAGGCTCAATGCATTCTGAAATTATATATAGAGGGGATATCATATGAGATGAAGGATTAAAGAAAAAAATCTTCACAGTTTCTTTTAAAAAAGATATATGTGAGATTGAGTGCAATTGTCACTTGTTTGAGTTTCGGGCATTATATGCCGACACACAATATCTATTTTAATTAGGAACAATGTTAGCAAGCTGCCACATAAGTACGTCTTGAGAAGATGGAGGCGAGATGTCAGCAGACCATATGTGCGGATTGAAACCATGTACGATGGTATGGCTAGTACTGTTGAACAGTTAAGATATGAGAAATTATGTGCTGCTTTTACTAAGATGGCAAACTTGTTAGCTGAGAATGAAGAGCGGTCAAATCAACTGTTGGAATGGATTGATTGTCGAACGGATGAACTTGCTAAAGCAAAATATAATACCATGGGCACACATGGAAATGAATTGGGTAACTCTGAAAATATAAGAATTTTGGATCCACAATGTACAAAAAGTAAAGGTGCGCCAAAAAAGCTTCGCAAGAAAAGTCCTTTAGAGACTAGTTCTAAGAAATCAAAGAATTGTAAGGTGATGTGGATAGCTTTTCATTAATTTTTATTTTCAGTTATGGGTTGAGCTTTTTATAGTTATATTTTTTTAATTAAAATGGACCATTACAGGTACTTAAAAAAAGCCACAATGTATGTTGATGCTTTTCAAGCACAAGGATTTGTGATGCAATGGAGCAATGAATGGGGAGAAAGAGAGCAATAAATTGGAGTTGTTTTGAAGTTTGCTTGTAATAGCTGGTTAGTTTCATGGTTTGCTGCTATTGGGGTTTTTGGGGTTTGTGGTGTTGGCTTTTGCTTTGGAACATGATTGGCAGATGGATGTGTGAAAGAGCTTTTGGCTTTGGTTTGTTTTTTNTCTTTGTTTTCTAGTGTTTTGATAGAGAGGGAATCTCCTTATTTCCACAAGTTTCCTAGCTATTTTGTTGTAATAATTAAGGGAACTGCATTCTGCACCTAATTCAGTGAACTGATTCTATGTTGGTTAGCGTCTGTTGCTCCATCTTGCTATAGAAGTAATATTTATGTGGCATCTAGCTTCTACAATTCATTCAAGCAGCTTAGGCTGCTTTTTTCTTCAATTATTTACTGGTTAAGGATGTCAAATTCTAGAATGTTTATTGTATAACCCGAAGCCCCCGGAGCAGCATTTCAAGTTACATTTTTCTACCTTGAAGTTTGATGTCAGTTATACTAGTTCCCTCTCTATTTTCAACTGTATCAACAAATAAAAAGTTGGTCATTTGGAATTTACAAGACTTACACAGTATTTTTCCAGCAGTAGGCACATTTTATTTTCACATGTTAGTTTTTTTTTATAAAAAAGCAGATATCCCCACTAGTGTAATGTTTCCTCTCAAGGTTGTAAAATGAAATAATGCAATTATGTATTGTTTGTAAATGAACATATGTAAAATCATGTTCATGCAAAGATGATTTTCTATAGCCTGTCACCCACAACAAATCCTAACCTATCCTATCTTCAGTTGTGATTAGGATATCACATGAAAAATCCACAATCAGAATCCCATTAAACATCCTCATAAACACCACCAATCAAGTTAAATTAAGCCATCACAGATACTCAAATGATATTAAAATCCAATAATCAAATTCATCTTACGCAGCAACAACTATATGAAAGGTATACATGACACCAGTAAGCCACCTTTATTAAACAATAGCTAATCCAACACAACACAATCCAAAGACTTGGACTCAAAAGACACAGACACATACGTGAGACCTCACCCTTCTTTCAGAACTTCGTCCTCGAAGACGGTGACCAGTCGGAGTACTTCCACCCGTACTCGTTCAGTCGTCCCGGTCCAAGCTCACCTCGATTTCCCCTCGAACAACCTCAAGTTCTACCTCGTCCGCGGCAGCCCTTTCGTGACCTGCAAAATCAGGCGCAAGATCCCGCTACCGATTTCGACAAACCACACGATTCGAGCCCTAATCCCTAACACCGACCTCACGAGTATTTCGAGCTGATCCGAATAGCCGTACTACCCGACCCGAAATCCGAATCCGTTCTGAATTTGTACAGCAGGTACCCCGTGAGCGGCGAAGCACTTTTCAATGAACCCTTCAGAAGAAAATGTCAAAACCTAATAAAACAAAAATGTCGAAAAACTTACCAAGAATTCAATTCTCGTCGATGATATTCTTCTCATTTATCACTGAGGAGAAAGAGTTGCTTAATCTTTGAGAGAGATTTTTGTGAAACTTTTTTTTTCTCGGTAGAAGTGTTTTGAGAGTCAGAAGTGAAGTGGAGGGAGAGAGAAGATGCCTTATTTAATTGTGGAACATTTTTGTTTTCTTAGAGGAGAAATTTATTTTAAAATGTGGCCACTAGCATTATGTAAGAGTGTACCTCAAGCATTATCCTTAACTTTAATATCTTCATTATCATCATCATTATAAAAATAAATAAATCACTACTCAAATTAAATTTAATCTCCCCATTATCATCACCATTATAAAGATCATATCAACAAATAAGCATATCCAAGAAGTATAACAACAATAGAACAGACAAAGAAAAACAGGTGCTAACGGTCCACGTGGCCTTCAAATCGAAATCGCAATCTATATATACAGCAGCTGCTAATGACTCCACAATGTCTGCAAGAATTTTTGGAGCTTTCACCAGGCCTCCATAAATCTCAGCCTCATCCTCTCCTTCTACTACAATCACAAATTGTCTTACCTAAATCACCAAAAAACAAAGGACTGCAATGGGTTAGCTTCGTAACAAGCACATGACGACGTGTTTGGCAATGTAAGCAACACTTGCTACGAAGCTAACCCATCGCAGTCCTTTGTTTTTTGGTGTTTTAGGTAAGACAATTTGTGATTGCAGTAGGAGAGGATGAGGCTGAGATTTATGGAGGCCTGGTGAAAGCTCCAAAAATTCTTGCAGACATTGTAGAGTTACTAGCAGCTGCTGTATATATAGACTGCGATTTCGATTTGAAGGCCCAGTGGACCGTTAGTACCTGCTTTTCTTTGTCACAACATTGCTTATGAAGGTTTCATTGTTCGCTAGACGTGCAGCAAGCATCAAGCACATTGCGGCTGCCTCTCCTTCACCAAAACGGTTAAAGAAGTCCTCAAGAAGTGATCTTGGCGAGTTGGACTCCAGTAGTCGTCTCAGAATGTCAATAGGTCTATTGAAAACTACTTCCATCATACCCATGGTACTGAATATGACTATCTTCCTTCGTGGTAATATATGTTGAGTAAACAGATCACCTCTAGCCAAAAGTTTACTAGAAGTCTTTTCACAGGACTCCCATGAGCTACGAAATCCACAGAGTTCAAATTCTGAATATAGAGACTGTACGACTGAAGCTGTGTCCGGAAGGGGCAAGACATCTGCCACAAAAAGCATTTTGCCTTCCACAGGAAGAGACAACACTGATTTTCGGAGGGCGCGAGCACTCCTTAAACCAGTTCCCGAGCCAGCAGATGAGAGAGATTGGGTTGTAGAATCCCTGGTCACGATCAAAAGTGACGACACAGCAGATGCAGATGTATCAGAAAGGACAAGAGTCCCAGAAGAATAATAGGCTGACTCGATTTTCAGAGATAGATCGTCATTCTGTGATCTTCCACCAGCAAGAGACAGGGCTCCAAAAGCAAGCCCACCACTCACCCCTATAGGAGGAGATGGCCTTGTCGTCACAACCTTCAAGCAACTTGGTCCCGGTTACCAAGACCACCAAAACCTCCAGCAGCCCCACCACTTCCACCAGTAGTGGTGGTAGTGGAAAGGTACATTCTTCGCCCGTCTGACAGAACGGCAACGAGATGCAACCACTTTGATTCTAACATAGATAAAGGTGATATAGAAACTATAGAAGGCTTTGTTGGACGAGAAGGGGCCCTTGACCCTGCTTGTTGTCTGGACCCATAGTTTGACTCCCTCTGAGGGATCAAGTTTCTCTCTTCTGCCACCTTCTTCAGCGGGCCATCTCCATTCGGCCCAAGAGAGAATACTTGAATTTTCATCTCCTCTGTACGTGCGTATAAAATGTGTCTCTCCGAATCAACGACCATTTCAACGATTGGGTCCATGGCTCCAAATTTGAAAACATTAGGCACAACCCACCTGGAGAGAGAGAGAGAGATGGAGAGTGAACAAATTAACCTACTGAAAATCCATGTTTTAAATACCGTACCGTACCGGCCGGTAATACCAATAATACCGGATACCGACCATGGCCGGCAATACCAATAATACCGGATACCGACCATTGGTACGGTACAATTTCACTCAAATTATCGGATTTACGGTTGTACCGGTTTGTACCGGGATCATACCGGTCCAAAATACCGGTCAATAAAAAAAATTAAAAAAAAAAATAATTTAAAAAAATAAAATTTAAATTGATAGTTAAAATGTTTAATTTTTATTTCATTGAGAAGTTGTAATTAATGATTATGGTCATTTATTTTTTACTTTTTTGCATTTGATATTATATATTTTTATGTATATTTATATATATCATTATATTTGCTAATCCGGTAATACCACCGATATTACAGGTCCTATCGGTAATACCGCGTATCGGTGGCTTGACCGGTATGACCACCGGTACGGTATTTAAAACACTGCTGAAAATGATAAAGTTAAGGCACAAGTAAGATTCAGATTTGATATCAATGTTTCTCCACAGCAACCAGAAAATTTCACAAAGCCATTGGTGGAAAAGTGACATTAATCGGTAAACTGCATCTGCCAGAAGAAAGTCATTGACGTTTTTGGAAGGAAAAGACAACAGTCTTAACACTTCAACGAGCGCCGTCAATGAGAAACAAAAGAAACACAGAAAATGAGAAATTACCTCGAGATAACACTCCCAAGACCAGCAGTTAAGCAAACTTTACGACAGCGCTTTTGCCAACCTGAACCAGTCGTATATTGCAGTTCATAAACATGGCCATCTTGGCCAGCCAGAAATATGAGACCCTTATCAGTGCAAGTGATGCAGGTCATGGTGACTCCATCAGATGGAATGGTAAGAAACCTCCGCGTACAGGTCGGTTTCATCACCTCTTGCAGAACAACATACTCCAACTAGGATCAGCTGATTGACAGAAAGTGTTCTTGTAAGATGAAAGAAAAACAAAAAGTTCTATAAACTTAAAGCAACTAAAACATGATCACAAAGGATGGGGAAAAAGTAATGAGAAATAAGACACTTTGGCCATACTCATACAAGAAATGTAACACAGGACTCCCTTTCAAGTTGCATGATAAAGCACAAATAATCTCACTGGCATAAGATAAGATATATCTTAACTGTTCACATTGAAAGAGAGTCTGCAGAGACAAAAAAAAAAAATCAACATTTGGGTTTTGTTGCAAGGAAAAAGAAAAGGCGAATAGGGAGAGATGGATATGCGTATGGAATTTATCATTGATTGGAAACAAAGTTAAGAAAAGAGGAACTTCAACAAGGTTTAACACAATTACAAGAACTCATATAATCTCTGATATTAATACACCTTGAACATCAACATGTGATAGTATTAGACACTAAAATCATTAAATTAAAATAATAGAGTGGGAAAAACATTCCTCAGAAGCAAATGCAGCCAGCTTAGAACTAATCTAACAGTACACCTACTCAAAGCAATACCAATTGCAGAAACCTTAACAAATCTCAATAACTCGTTTCAAACACCAAATCTTTGTGAAATTGAAGCAGGGAAAGAAAAATGTAAATGATAAAGAGTATATATAAACAGGTATCAATTTTCAGTTTCAGCAGTTAAGCGATCAGGCCCAAATGCCCCGCACCTATATGGGAAGTCCAATAGTCAAAAGTGTCAGTAGGTTAGGACTTACCCTTCTCAAAACAAAAAAAAAAAAATAATAATAATAATAAATGAATAAATAAAAGAGCACAAAGAATTAAGCAACGAAAATCTAGAAAACCCAACTGCATTTATTCATTACTACTTTGAGTGAATCATATAGCATTCCTCCAGTAGAAGGCCATCAGATAATACAATCACTAAATCATATAAGCCTCAAGTTTGACCCCCTCCAGGCACTCTTTTGCATTTCACAATATAGGGAAGGAAAAAAAATCTTTTTCAGAAAGTAGCAAATGTTGATTGCCATATCCCTAATTAAATGTACAACATAATTTAGTGGAAATGTTAAAGAGGAAATATACAACACAATTTAGTGGAAATGTTCAAGAGGAAATAACGAAACACTGCTATCACCTCATAGCACCGCTAATGCATGAATGATATAGTGAGATAAAATTACCTCAACAGGAGTTGCCAACACAAGAAGATACTGGATGGCTTCAACAAAAACACCAGGCTTGGCTTTTGCCAAACCAACAGCACAAATTGCTTGTTCTTCCCCACTATATTTGGGACATTGACCATCGCTGCAAGACAACAATGATGCGATGAAATAACGGATAAATAATATTCTTCACAAATAGAAAACTACAAGATTGGTGCAAGTGAACAGAAAGTACTTAAACCAAATTTGAATTGAGTCTAATCAATGTAAAAAATAGAGTATTTGGAGGAACCTTGGGCTTTGATTAAAAGATCAAATATCTAATTTGTATCATTCGCATCACAAATATTAAAGAATCACTAATGACGTAGTAAAACATGCCAATAAGATTGTTTCCACATTACAGAAACACTTAATACAATAACATGTTAGGTCAGTGAATAATCAATAATTATACCAAAAATTGAAGCACAAGGTGGGATTCTTTCGCTATCAGCTGAAAAGGTTGAAGTGCATAATCGAGCATGAACAATAATCCTTTGTGGTAGAAGAAACAAAATTGCTCCAGTTTTTCACTTACTTATATGGTTTGCTAAAAAATTGGTAGCAATAATTCAGAAATGGTACTCTACAGCCTACAGGTGTAAATGCAATGCTATATAGTGACAACTAAAAGACTAGCTACAAAACGAATGTAAATTGAACAATCTTGGAGAACATATCAGCGTCTCAGGGTTAACAACCATAGTTTAAAATGGCAAGGCGAGGCGACCGAGGCGAGGGCTACATCGCCTCGCCACTGCCTGAGGCGACCCTGTTCGCGAGGCGCTCGCTTCAGGTCGCCTCGGCTCGCCTTTTCACGTGGCGATTAAAGGCGCAGTCCATTTTTTAAAAAAAATAAAATAAAATAAAATTAAAAGGCTCTTTCTTCACCTCATCTCCCAGACCCACGAACTGAAAACTACAGTTTTAGACTGAGAATACGAAAGCTGAAGGTGAAAAATCCCTAAATAGCTTCTCCCCAAACTAGGGTTTCTGCGAATGAACTCCTTAGGCTTCTCATATTTGAAAATTGTAGAAACCCACGGCTGACCCATCCATTTCCGGCCTCCTCTGAACTCTGGCTACCATCTCGCCGCCGAGATGGTCAGTGATGCATGTTTTTTCCTTTCTTTTCCTTCTCCCTTTTCTCTGTTTTCCTGTTCTACCTTCTCTCTTTTTCTTCTCTCTTCATTTTTTACTAGTATGGTCAATAGTCAAAGGTGAAAAGGGTGCAACATCTTTATTTCATTTACTTTTACTTTACACTGTTTATTTACCCTTTTTAACATTTTTCTATTTTATGTTACTACACAGTGTAAATTCAATATATTTTTTGTAATGTTACTAGTATTCACATTTAAGTTTTAGATGCTTTTAGTAATTACAACCAAATTTAATTTATATTATTTTCTTTGAGTATATTTAAGGTTATTTTTGGCACTTAAACTTAAATATATGATATTACTATCTATATAAATATATTTTTTAAGCTTTGATGGCTTGTGTTGCTGAGGCCTCGCCATGGCGAATCGCCTCGCCTCGCCTCGCCATTCGCCATTTAAAACTATGTTAACAACAAATTCGTTCGTCTCTTATTAGTAATTGTTCTGGAGTACAAGAGTTATAGTTAACAGCTATCAACAAAACCAACTTGTACCACTTATCAAATCGCAAAAGAAATAAGGAGTTATCGACTGATGCCCATGCCCTTCGTATTTCTGGAAAAATACCACATAAAGCTGTTCCTTCTCCACCAGCTGCATTATATCTTTCAATCAACACAGGAGGCAACTCCCAATTGTCCAAAACTTCAACCAAAGGAGGCCACTGCAATGCAACAATGGTAGGATAGGATTTACGATCCTTTATAAATGGGCAATTATCTCTACAAAGACTTTACAATAAGTTATCACACCTCATGCTATCACGGCAGAATTAGTAAATAAATGTAAAACCATACAGTGCCAGATATGAAAGATCATTGTAATACAAATTAAGCACCACACTCTGATGCATAAACATTCTCAGGAGAATTCATATGGAAACAGCACATTGTTAAATTACTATAATTAGAGCATTACTAAGTTGCCATCTTACAATCCTTGTGTGACATACTAAACTTACAAGCCATGTTGCTGACATTCAGCCACTTGATTATACTCTGAAAGAAGGTAGAGATTCATATATATTGCAAGTATACAAATAAAACAAAAGAAACAAGCAAGTCAATTATTGCAGTATATCATACATTCCACATTTAAAAGGGATGTTATCTTCAGCTGCATGTTAGGATTCTGATGGCCAACAAAGGATCTTCTGCCCCTTCGTCGTTACATAAAGCTGTTCTTACCACACAGTCACACTCACAATGCATTGCAAAGCTCTATTATCATGAATTTCCGACAGAAGTAACAGACAACAAGCAAATGAATGAGATTGAAACGATGTGTTTGTCTTGAGAAGATGTTGTCTGAGCTAATCCAAAAGCTTAAATTATCATATAAGATGTTTTTAGGCTAATAAGCTGTCGTGTCTTACTTTAAAAATAATTTGATCTGTAATGAAGAGAAGGTTCGAATTTATAGGATGTTAAGGATTAGAACAAAGGAATATAAAGTTCGGGAGGGTTTATTTTTTCTCAAGGAGCCTGTAAGTTCTTAAAGGACTTATTTTGCATCCTACAAGCTATTTTAAGAAAAATAGCCAAACAAATATTATGACCTTATAAGCTTTAAGCGTCCCAGAAGATGCTTTGAAGAGCGTGCAAGCTCTCCCACACAAACTCAGAAATCTTATTTCTCCAACAATTCAGAGACAAGTAAATATAATCTTTCTGTTTCACATGAATAACCCCAATTCACATATAGCATTTTCCACTCGCATTTTTTGATCATTTTCATATTTAGTAGCTCAACACTCGGATCCATAAAGCATCATCAGTCGAACGGCCGTTCAATAGAACTTGTCTTTCAAACTCACTAGTACTTAACAATCACAAAGTATCGACGACACGCTCCTCCACTTGTTCCATCCCGATTGAATTCTATGTGTTACATCCTAATCTATGTTGCCATTATCTTCAAGAATGGATCCTAAATATTTAAAGCTTTTAGATATATTCAATTCGTTTTCCCCAATTTTAACTTTTACCACATTATTATTCATTTGATTACTAAAATTACACTCCATATATTCCGTTATTAACCCTACTAATTTTGAAACCATTAGATTCAAGCGCCTCTCGTCATGTTTCTAACCATTTACCTCATCTCTCGTCTCATCTACTAACACTATGTCATCTACAAACAACATGCAACATGCAATCGGTGACAAATCTTGCAGCAACATGTAATAGATGACTTATACATCACTATAATGCAACAACAAATCTTGCATTAAGCAATCAAAGGTCTTGTCCAAAAGGTCAAACGATAAAATTCAGCACACATATTCAAGGCATTTTCAACGGAAACAAATTTATAGATTTTCCACTCCAACATGTACAGCCATGATCAGAGTTACCTGTCAACATTTGCCCAGGTAGGCAGGTACAATAAATAGATCAGTACAATCTTCTCTTGTTTGTTTCTATATCCAAATTTTTTGGCATCATAAATTGTTCTCTCCTTTGCTTCTATAACCAAATTTTTCCATCGTCTGAAGTTAATTCTAGTTGAGGAATGCCTATTAGTATGAATATTAGATAATTAGACTAATGTCGAGATAATGAAAGAGTAAGTCCTTCCTGAGTCACTTTACTACTGCCAATGACTTTCATAGAGGGGTGAATATACTTATTCCTCATTTTCAGGCATCTTTTTGGTTGTACATTAACAATAATTGCTAAATTGGCAACACTGATAAATGCTACTTTCTCATGTTGCATCCATTTCCACAACAATCCTCCCATGTTTTCAGTAACATGACTGCAGGCCATGACTACCGAAATCATAGTTCTAGAAATACTAAAATGTACAGTCTTATCTTTCTTCTTGAGCACGATAGAGGTGAAATCAAGAGATAAAATCTAAAGACGTTCCCAATAGCCCAAAAACCGTATATACCCGTGTTCTCCTAGCGCTAACAAAGCAGTTCAGAACTTTTAAGGAAAAAAAAATGGACGAAGATGAAGAAAATGAATGAAATCCGATGGAACAAATTAGCAAAGGATCAAGCACCGTAATCCATTGGTATGCACTTGAAAGTGCACTATATAGTAACCCCAACCAAGCATTGAAAAATAAAATAAAAGGATGCTCAAGAAATTTAAGATATTCAATCAAATTAAACACACAAATGGAATACGTATAAAATTACCTCGCGCGGATGGGTTGAGTAAGGATGACTGGAGTATCTAGAAGCCTCTAAAGCTTCTTCCAGGTCGAGCTGCCCCGCAATTTCCCGGCCAATGCGATCGCTGACAACGAGACCCGCATTGGTGACGTCGCGCATTACTACTTCATTCTTCCAAGCAACCATCTTTAAGTAAAATTTCAAAAATAAAGTAAAAACCTGGATAATGAACCCCTTTTATTACTTGATTACTAGCTAGGACTCTCAGTCCTGGTGAAGATAAACCAAAACCTAGGGCCTGAATTAAGACGGAAAAATTCAAGCCCTAGCTTGAAATTATACGAGAATAATGTGGAGGGCAGATATACATTCAAGTCAACAGTAGAGATTTTTGGAGAGATTCAGATTTTCCAATTGGAGAGGTTTTGGAGGGATTTGTGAATTAGGGTTTGGCGTTGGCGAATATGAAGCTGCGAATTCAAAAACCCCGGTGCTTAATTTTTTTTTAAAATTTTATTTTAAATATAATTATTTATATATAAATATCTCATTATGATAGTAAAAGAAATATAAAATATGAAAAATTATATATTATTGTAAGCTAATGTTTACAATTTAAATATGTGTATAATTGTTCGCAAAATATTTTCATTATCCGCAAGTGTACGGTATAGCTATAATGAGTGGCGAGCAAACTCTTATTCCAAAGATATTGTTGTTAAAATAATCAAGTACCAAAATATTGACGAATAAATATTATTCAGACTAACTCAAATTCGAATGGTGATTTTATTCTAATTCTAACTACTAAATGATTGCAAAATAAATTCTAACACTAATGAAGGCTTGTTCTAAGATAAATCAAGAATGAGAAAATAGATTCTAGGCTATGCTTTCCTCGGGATTATTCTAGCAAAGATTAATTATTCATTCAAACCTTATTTAATTCTACCATTCGTAGGAATAATCACTAATCGTAGATATTAATTATTATCTATCTCCTCTCGGTCTCAAGATGAACAATCAACTCACATAAGCTCCTACGATTCTAGTTCCCTCGCAAGATTCTATCAACATCTCGGTCTGTTTAGTCTCTTACGTTATGAATTTTCCAATTCTAGCAATCAACTATCTCCTCTCGGTCTCAAGTCAATCATAAATATGCACAAATACGGGCTCTATATTCACACAATTAATAAAAGCACAAGAAATTGATAAACGAATGATAAACCAGAAAGAATAAATAAAATCACTTTATAAAATAATCCAAGTACTCGCAAATCCTAGAATCCTAAAAGGTTTAGCTACTAAACATATTCTCAAAACTCAAAATAAATAAATCCATGAGTTCAATAAAGAAGAACTACTGTCGCCGTTAGTTCCCGAATCTTCAATCTTGACTTCCTCGAATTCCTCGTGTGTTTCGTGCTTTCTCTAGGCCTTCAATGGTGTCAAAAGTCTCTAAAACGAGTTCCTCAGGTCTGTTTTATACTGTAGGGCAATTCTGGGTCGAAAAAGGGAAGAAAACACACAAGAATCCTATTCCCCGCTGATATGGTCTGCGCGTCACACGAGTCGTGTCACATGCCACACGAGTCGTGTGACTTTTCTCTAATTTTCGGCGAACTTCCAGACTCACACGAGCACCCAAATGACCGGGTCAGATGAGTCGTGTGATGTCACACGACCCGTGTGAAAAAGTCGTAGTTGCGTCTCTTATTTTCTCAACCCACACGACCTGTGTCACTACCCACACGAGTCGTGTGGCCTCGTCTGCACCCCGTTTTCGCCACTTTTCGTCCCGATTCTATTTTCAACGCGTTTCCGGGCATATTTCCTGCAAAACCAACGACAAAAGTACATCTATCATAGATTAATAAATAAAACAAAATGGTGCACAATCACACGATAACCATGGCCAAATATCACAATATATCACTCATAATGCATGAAAATATGATGAATGTCAATAATACGTAACAAAATTGCTATAATTAGTTGAAATTGGACCTCTAGATATTACAAATCATTTCTTGATTATATTTTGATAATTCGATTCTTCTTGTTTTAACTCTAATATGAATTCTATTCATAAGCGATAATTACAAAAAAAAAAAACATTGATATCAAGAAATTTTTAAATTTAATTATTTTGTACTTAATTCAAGTTTCAATTTCTCTTGTCATAAAAATAATTAAGTCATTATTTACCTTCATAAATAAATTACAACTACTATCTAAAGGCAAAATGCAAAATTGGTCTTATAATTTAGCCAAAATCTAAAAATTCACCCGTTATTGACCACTTTCAAACTGAGTCCAATAATTTGGCAATTTCATCAATTTTAGACCCTTTTTATTGGCACCCTGGATAAAAACGTGACGTGGCCGTTTTTTAATGTGACATGGCGTGATTGTGGTTTACGTGGTTGGATTAGAAAAGGCAAAAATAATATTTCATTCCAAATTATTAAATCTATATCCACAAGGTCAACACCCCAATTTCACAATCTTAGCAATTTATGTCGACACCCTTCGGCTTGGGGGGAAGTACGGCTGGGTGACCGGCCTAACATTCTCTTCGGGGTCATCTGGACCGATCTGCTTACCCCGATCATCTTTGTCTTTCTATGGCGCCTTCTTCTGCGTTGATTATCGATTGATACTGTGATGCAGGCGAGGGGGTTCTCTTTCCCTTCGTGTTGCTACTATTATGTTGAGACCGACGACTTTCAGATTAAGACCTTCACCCATTTGTTTCTTGAGAGCGAGACTGTGAGGAGAGTGTGGGAGCATTATGGCAATTACACTCACATACTCCTACCCACCACAGATAATTTATTTGAGCTCCTGAGTTTTTTCACACAGGGCACACACAATAGACACGTTACTTTTTTATGCTCTCATATTATTTTGCAGGTTGACCGACATCTTTCTCTCTTCACCGCTCTGGGCAAACTCACCCCTAGAGACTAGATAGGTTGCACGCCGCCTCACCATTTTGCACCACCTTCGCTGTCGCTTGTCCAGCATCCACGTCCCAGAGCTGTTGTCTGGCTGAGACCCGAGCCACCTTGGGTTAAGCTAAACACTGACGGATCATTTGACCGACTTACCGGAGCCGCCGGAGGTGGGGGCATGATTAGGGATCATAGCAGTGCTCTTATTATCGTTTTCCATGCCCCTCTTCGGCCCTCCTCGAGCTATGACGTGGAGGTTCAGGCGCTTCAGATTGTTGCCTCGATCTCCTCTCACATTTGGATAGAGTTGGACGTTGTCACTGTCATCACACTCTTGACCTCTGGCCATCAGGGGGCGTGGTAGATTCAGCATCCGCTCATGCGTATTAGAGCCACACTCGGTCGATTCGCTATCGGATCTCGTACATTTTCCGCAAGGGGAACCGATCTGCTGACTTCCTGCTAGCATCGGGACCTTCATCCCGATAGACGCATTCTTCATCCTGACGATGTTCCTCTCCGCCTTCGTATCCTTATACGGATGGACCATATGGGCTACCCCTCGTTCAGATTTGGGTAGTCACCCCTATTTTTTGGTGCTTATGCTCACTCGTGGTGCTGACTCTTCGCCTAGACTGTTGTCCGACTAGGCTCTGATCCTTTTGTGTTATTTGTTGTTGTTGTCTCTTTTTTCTTGATTGTTTTCGTTTGTTTGGTTCGTTGTATCTTAGACATTAGACTTATAGACTTGTGATTATTCAGCCCATATATAGAGGTTGGGGTTCTGCCTAGGGCTGCAAACGAGCCGAGTCGAGTCGAGCACGGACCTTATCGAGCATAAGATCGAGTTTTTTTTTCATTGCTTGAGCTCGAGCTCGAGCTCGACGAGCCATAAAAAACGGCGCTCGAGCTCGACTCGTGAAACAAATGAATTGCTCGAGACTCGACTCGAGGCTCGAGATCGACTCGAGTTTAGCTCAAATTTTAACTACTATAATTCAATATATGCTAAACCTGATTATTATTACAATTACAACATCCAAAATCGAAGTTAAGCCGTACATACAAAAATGCATTCATCAATATCACAAACTTGTCCCAAAATCAACAAAATACATTCATAAATATCATAAACTTGTCCCAAAATCAAAAAAGAAATATAGCCAGCTTCCAAATTCTCAAGCCCCAAAATCAAAAAAGGAAATACAGCCAACTTCCAAAATTCCCAAGCTGCAATATCACAAGTGTTACAGTCTCACTGACTTGTCCCAAAAACAAAAATATACATATATAGTCGGCTGCAATAATTCCCAAGCCATTAGTTACCAAGCATACTTCCAAAATATAGTCAAGCCTGCAATAAAACCAAATTAAAAAAGTTAGACATAAACTAAAAAGGGAAAGAAAAGAAGCAGACCAATACAACTACTACCTGAAATGATAAATCAACTTATAGGTAACAAGATCTCCTGAGCTGATTTCACTTTCTGCCAAAAAATTAAGAAAAAAATACAACAGAGAAGTAAATAGACAATGGTTACATAATTTTCAAATTAATATTTTCAACATACTTACTTTCTCTTTTTTCTTAATGCCGTGTCGCTTACGACACCAATCACCAGCACACATTAACATTTCAACAGTTTCTGGAGCCAACGAAGCACGATATGAATCAATCACTCTAGTCCCGGCACTAAATGTTGCCTCTGAAGCTACAGTATTAATTGGAATGGCCAAAATGTCGGCAAAATCTTGTACTTCGTTGTGTCCCTCCACCACTTTAGAGCATCTAAGTTTACAATGTCCAAATTTGAGTCCTCTGTGGCTGTGAGAATACCATCCTCAAAGTAGGTATCTAATTCATTTTTTTGTGGTTGAACATTCCCAGCTGTCGAAGCATAAGATAAAAACTCGCTCATGCCAGTACGATGCGAGACTGAAGATGGAACATTTGAGCTCTTGTTTCCTGGATCATCCTGACAATTTTTTTTTGAAGCACCTGAAGTTGAAGATTGCATCTCTACATATTCGTCGAACAACTCATACAAAGTAGAACGAACCTTGCTTATATTTAGCTCCACCTCATCAGGAGGATACATCAAAGGAAAGCAATAATTTATCACCACCATTTTGCACCTCGGATCCAAGATGGCAGCTATGGCCATCAGTAAGTTATACTCTCTCCAGTATTTATCGTACTTTGCCTTCATATTTCGAACCATTGATTGAACAAAGTAATCCGCATCATTTGCTTTACTATCTAGTAGTTGTTTTATCCTACAAACCTCATTTAGATATAAATTTGATGTAGGATAATCACTACCTGATATCACATGAGTGGCTGTCCAAAAAAGTTGCAAAATATTGCACACCTTTTCTGTTTTTTCCCAGTCTTCAGTTGCTGGGCATTTGGTATAGCTTGATTCACGGTATTTAAATCTTGGGAAGACTTCTCGAAACTTCAGCGCACAAGCAAGCATCTCATAGGTAGAATTCCACCGTGTTTTGCAGTCGTACACCAACATCTTCCCAGGCACATGTGATTGATGTGCGATTTCAGCAAATAACAAACGTCTTCCATTTGTCTTGTTTATAAAATCGACACTTTCCCTTATATTGCCAACTATGTCTTTGATTTCCTGAAGACCATCTTGAACCATCAGATTTAGTATATGAGCGCAACATCTTACGTGAAATAACTTTCCTTTGCTAAAAGACATTTGTTCCTCGAGAAGGTATCCTTTAAAGATCTCAATGCGGTGTCATTATTTGATGCATTATCCACTGAGATTGTGTACACTTTGCTCTCAATACCCCAGTCTTTCAAACATTTATATATCGCATCGGCAATTTCGACAGCTCGTCTTGGAGGAGGGATGTGCACAAAGTTGAGAACACGCTTTTGCAATCTCCAGTTGCTATCAATCCAGTGCCTAGTTATTACCATATATTCAATCTTCTGATTTTTGGACTTCCAGAGATCCGTGGTCAGGCTAATTTTGTTGACTTTCTTCAACATGCTCTTCATCTTAGTCCTTTCTCTTTCAAATATTACCTTGTAATCATTCTTGCTGCTGGTTCGACTAATTTTTTTTCCATTCGGGCATTCCCCTTTTCAGCATTAAATTCAAGCCATCCTCTTCCATAATTGAAAATGGATGCTCATGCATAAGCACCCATTCCGCCGCTGCTTCTCTCATACCAGCCATGTCAAATTGCCCAGTATGAAGATATGAATGTGTGCTAGAGTCACCTACTGGAAAATTTATCTTTTGTTGCTTTGGTTTCTTCAGCTTTGCCAATCTCTTCTGACATACATTCATATGCCTCAACAAACTAGTAGTTGTACTAGTTTTGGTTTTCATGAATTTTTTCTGGCAATGAATACATTCTGACATGAGAGTTTTTTCCGATCCGACAACTACATCTTGAAAATCCTTCCATGCTACAAACTTTCTAGCTCTCTTTTTTTGTCGAAATGGGTCTAAAGACTCTAAACCATCATCTGGGGCAGCCACTTCATTAGTGCCAACTTCTACCTCCTCTTCATCGCTCCCAAATTCTTCATCTCCAAGAGATGGTGCTTCTTCATTCATATTTACGGGATTTACGGGAGTGTCCATTCTGCCTGAATCATCAATAGCTCCAATATCACGTGGACCTACGTCTTGCGGAGACATTGCCATTATGCTTGAATTTCGCTGTACAATATAGAAATAATATAAAAAGTTAAATTATAAGGACTTTCACAATATTTTCATTTAGCAATACAAAGATAAACTTAATTGTATTGCAAAAAAAAATAAGAAAATAAAAAATTCTAATTAAATTACGGTACTTAAAGGATTGGTGAAAATTTGTTATGTTTGATTACATAACAAAGTAAATTTTAGTATCTCCAAATGACAACTACATTCTCAAAGCATAATATTAAAAAAAATGAGAACTTTCCTAATGGGCAGAATCTCAATGAGAATTCAAATGTAAGGGACGAGTTTTTCGGATTTGTAATCCTACTTTAGATAGACCTTTACATAACAACACATGAGCACTTTTGCTACTTAATTCAACAAAACTGCACTATAAGCACTTTTGCTACTTAATTCAACAAAATCTCTGCTATGAGCACTTTTGCAACTCAATAAAATCTCTACTAACTCTCTGTTTTCTACCACCCAAAAAAAGAAAACAATCTTTTTGCAGAAACACTAGAACGAAATGAGTGATTTTCATTATAGTGTTAATAACGAACACCCCTTAGCATATTAATTTTTTTTTAAAAAAAAAAAAAACACACACACATACCACACACAAACTCACCAATGCTAAACTCAAACACAACAACTAATTTTTTCATACGTTCATTATAGACGGGGCAAAATTTGATAATTTAGACAAAATCTAATACCTTAAACGGGGCTGCAAATTGTAGAAGTGCCGAGTTTCATGGCTTAATAATCCTCATAAATCATAAGTATGACATGGTTAAAAGATTAGCATGCTTTGTGTAATAGCCCAGTTCTGTATTAATAAAAATGACTGATAGGTCGAAAAATGTGCGCGTTTTGTATATTTAATAGTGTATTTTTATACACTTAATTTATTCGCACGTTTATATTTTTTCGACTTATTTATTATTTAGATGGATCCATACACAATGATATTTATATATTTATTTTCAGCGCAATGGAGTGTTTTGTAGACGTGAAGCCGTTGACGCACGTGAGCAATAATTGAGGCGCCTCATTACATGGAAAATTGGTCTCAACGATTGAGTTGATTAAAAGGAGCTCAAGAGTGATTAAGCCTACTTTCATTCTTAATGGACGTTGGGCTAATTAGCCCAAGAGGGAATTAATGGCAACCAATTAATTGGCCAGGGAAAAAATCATGAGGCGCAGACATTAATAATTGGATTTTGGGGAGAATTATTTGGGCTGGAGACTTTTTAGTCTTGGGCAATTATTTTTCCAAAAGCAGCAAGAAATGACACTCACATAAGGATTACTTGTGGGCTGGAGAGTTTAATTTCATGAGGAGACTTTGAGTCTTGTAGGATTCTAATATATTAGCCGTGAGCACTTAGAAAAGAGGGGAACTCTCACGCGGACGGGAATTATTGTTACAAAGAGAAAAAGCCGAGAGAAAAGAACAGAGCAAGGACTGAAGGAAAGAGGCTACACACGCGGAGGGAAGCCGCAATCGCACACGAGGGAGAATTTTATTCTCTCTTTTATCTTTTTATTTATTTTTATTAATATGTTAGGTTAATATTTTTATCCAGTTTGAGGGGATGTTTGAACCCTAATTTCAATTTGTCTATGAATTGAATGACTTATATTTATCGTTGATTAATCGAGACGCCGTATTTATTTTTGTTGATGAGTTGATTCATGCTATCTGTGTTTAATGTTTATGAATTATGTGTATTTGATTTAGTTTGGCCAGCTACGTTGAATGTTCATAGTTTAATTGCTAGATTCGGGACTTTAATCCGTAATTGTTATTGTCTCGTTTCGTTAGTAGTAAACTAGGGGTCGTGCATCCTTAGGGTAGCGTGAGCATAAGTTAAATGGTCCGAGCTTTTGCGTCCATTACTTAGACTGATCTATTTTCTTAGAAATTAATGCTGCTAGTGTATTAAATCTAGAGAGCTTATTCTAGGTTGTCCGCTAGTTAGGTTTAGTCGAAGAGCCTATTTCGATTAAATATTCGGTAAGGGAAAATTCGGTTAACAGAGCTTGTTGTTAGCTAGGGTCGGTAATTCATTAGCAATTTAAAGAAAGCGTCGAAATTAATTAACGGTAGATTTAGATTGGGTGATAACTGAACCGAAAAACTGGACTTCTCTTATTTTATTAGATTTTTATTTTATTTTTATTTTTATAAAACCAATCTCCCCCATCTTTTATTGCTTTCCTAGTTTAATTCAATTAATACGAGATTGTCACAATTTAATTCCTACTCCTCGTGGGATCGACCCTTACTCGCCACTACTACTAGTTAGTAGAGGTTAGTCGAGGAAAATTATAAATTTAAATTTGCCGCGTCGCGACGCGCGGTCAATGACAGTTTTTAGTTCCTAGTTGAACTATTTCTTTTTATTAATGCTGCTCGTCTTGAGTTCCGAGCCTAGTTATCAGCTATTCAAACTCAGTTATTAATTCCGGTCCATTTATTTTTATCAATGGATTTTATTCAGTCGGAATTAATTATTTCAGTTGACGAATAATCGAAACCGAGTATGTTTCGATAAATCGTCCAAGTTAAGCCGTGTCCGAAACCGAGTCGTTCGGTCACGAGTATCGCGCCTAGTTCGCGCCTAGCAAACTCTCGAGCCCTAGTAGTCTCGAGTCTTATTCGAGCCCTAGCCATGCTCATAGCCTTACTTAGAATATTTCTAAGTATGATATCATATTTGTCAAGCCTTGGATGTTATTCCCTCGGTCTAGTATACCGCACCTAGCTCGTGCGTGGCCCCGAGATCACTCGCGCCTAGGGTTCGCGAGTTAGGGCCAAAGTCGTGCCAAGTCCGCACCAAGTCATGACCGAGTACAAAGGGTAATTTTCCTAAGTCTTGTGGCACCTAAGTGTGTCCGTTATTCAGCCATAGGCAAGGAGCTGTTCGACGAGCCACTCGACCTTAAAAGTTTTAGGCTCGAGCTCGAGCGGCTCGAGCTCGACTCGAGTTCAAGTTCAGTCAAACTCGAGTTCGACTCGAGCGTTGACGCGAGCCGCTCGACTCGTTTTACAGCCTTAGTCCTGCCCCACACTCCTGGGTATTGTTTT
>BKCP01005294.1:2463914-2502667 GCA_008636005.1 Striga asiatica | reverse complement strand
GTTAGTAACACCATTTGCGAAATCCCAAACAAGGTCCGCAGTCTCGAACGCAACGGTTACAGTACGATCCGGGCCGCGGTGGTGACACTCGTGAAATATGAGCCTCGCCGCTGCCATCAAAACTCTCAAGTCATCTTCCTTCATCACATGGAAATCCGTACTCTCACCTCCACACACACACACACACACATGCACATTTAGAAGCTGAAAGTTTTTGCGCTCAGAGAACTCATAAACCCTAGTCCTCCTTGCAGACGGGCAAGCTGCAGCAGACTGTAGCGAACTCCATTGAGAGAACTGGTCGGGGACTCCATTCTGGCGGTGTATTCACCGTTAAGATTCTGCCGGCGGCCGCTCGCTCCGGTCGGTGCTTCATCTTCCGGTCAGCTGTTATTCGTGCGTCCATTTTTAACGCTGTGAAAGATACTCCTCTGTGCACTACGCTTTCGCACGATGGGCACAGTGTACAAACCGTGGAACACCTGCTCTCGGCTCTGGAGGCCTCTGGTGTTGACAACTGTCACATAGAGATTGGGGTGTCTGGCGATTATGATGGGTCGGGTGAGGTAGTAATTGCTGATTATTATTTAGTGATGAAATGATATTTTGATCTGAATTCACGAGTATTGCATTAGTGAATGGTTGATGGTTTAACATTTGTTACCATCATCAATTGGGAAGGCTATTTGGCACTTCCGTGTTCCTGTTCAATTTATTCATTATATTTAAGTAATTTATTTTCAATTTAGTAGTAGGAATTTGTACTGTTTTAGCTTTTGATTTTACTTGAAATGGATTGGCTTGGATGTTTGAAATTTTCTAATGACGGAAATTGTATTGGCAATATTATTGGAAGTTAGAATTTTGAGGAGATGGTGAAACCAAGCTTTACATGTTAGAGAGTGTCACAATCTGAGGATTCTAGATGAGATGCCTTGGGTGAGATCATACCCGCTATTTGAATAGAAAGAGAGATCAGACTGTTATTAATGCCTAAAACTGCCATATCTATAACCAATCTGCAATGTGACTAAGTCTAGTTATATTCTTTTAAGGAAACTGGGAAAGTCACAGTGTAATATGCCTTGGGAAATTATTTACTTTTGTTGGTGGTTCAATCAAAACATTCATGTTGGCCCATAATTCAGCCTTGTAATGTGAGCCTTGTAATGTGATGATTGCTGAATTCAATTCACTCACCCTACAATTTCACCTGGCAATATTAGAAAACATCACCATCTTTTTTGCTTTGCTTTGTTATATGCTTGTTTGGTATAGATTCTCTCACTAACAGCAGACCATAACTCCTGAATGATAGTTATTGCCCCCAAGATGTTTCTCGATTAGAAAGAACATAAGATTGATAATTATTGATATCTTACGAATCATAATAATCAGGTTCCTATCTTTGATGGGTCAGCAAGAGAATGGGTGGAGGCAGTCAATCAAGCAGGACTGAAGGTGGCTGTAGACAGTGGTGGTAGAAGTTGTGAAAAACTAGCACCATATCTTAGTGAACCTGTTCACATGATGAAAAATGATTCTTTCATAGCAGCATTCCCTTATCCAAAAGTCAATATTTCGTATGGTATTGACTACCCACAGGTAACCTATTTTGATGCCTTGACTAGCAGTGTTGTTTATTACTTTCTTCTTTTGAATAAAAACTCTAAAATGGCCATGGGACTTGTGCTCTTGTTGATTATCTTGGCCAGGTGCCATAATTGATGACATTAATGTCAGACTATTGTACATCTATTTATCATGCTTTGAATCTTATAAGGGTCCAGAAACTTAATTAAGGAAGTCTAGGTACAGTTAACCATGTGTTTGTGATTGCAGGGTGGGACACAAAAATCCATGATTTTTATATTCAATTCATGCTTGTGTAACTTACAGTCTTATAAAAGTATTCTTTCAGGCACCTGAAATTGGACGTCAGTGGTTCTCATCGACCTTGTTGGATGAATCTTTCTACTCTGAAGCAATAGCTCAAGCGAGGACCTTTTGCCTATATGAAGAGGTAAGTTTTCCTTTTTGCGGTGCCTTTTGTATTTATCTGTTCTGTGTTTAATAATTTATTTACTAGATGTCTGAGACATGTCTCTGTACTGTAGGCTGTAGCTTATTAAGAAACTCTTCTCCACCATGAGTTTCAATTGGCAGACTAGTTCTAATTCTCTATTGTCATAGTCTGTAAATTGTTGAATAATGACAGTTTTGGTAGAAGCATAACTAGCTTTTTTTTTTATTCCCGTTTATTTTTCCCCCACATGCAGTCACCTGGGAGTATATATTTCTCTTTATGTCAATGTTTTTACTGAGAAGATTATCTGTATTCTTTTCCATGTTTGTGAAATGACTTCTATTATGACCCTTTGGTGGAAGCCAAACTAGCTTTCTTCCTTTATTTTTTTCTCCTGCATGCAGCCACTTGCGAGTAGATTCTTATTTTTATGTCCATGTTTTTACTGAGATGTTTATCTATACTCTTTTTCTGGTGATTGTGAAACCACACTTTTATTCTTGAAATATTTAAATGCTTTTTCTTTCCCGAATTAACAAAACGTATCTTGTAAATATGGTGAATTTCTAGTGTGTGAAGAAGGAAATCCTTGCAGGTGGAACACATGCGAAATTTAGGACTCATCAAAGGGGGTTCGACCGAGACCGCCATCATATGTAGGTGAGACTTGGGAGATACGTATTATTGTTCTACACTTCTACTTTAAGCTGCTGGGGATTGTAATTATAGATTTTTAATTAATTCCTCTGGTTCTGTGGTAACATCTGGCTTTCTTATGGACTGGTATGTAACTGGGTTTTTCACCTCTTGAAAAAAAAAGAAAGAAAGAAAAACTATGCTCATGTCCGATATGATCTTCATGAGTTAACTTTTTTGTTGGATTAAGTTATTGTATTTCTTGAGTTAACTAGGTTCTGAAGTGGTTTGGTAATCATTATAGCATAGATTTCCCATGTGCAGAATTAATGAAATAGAACTTATTGATTTTTGATCCTTGATGAAATAAAATTATGATGGCAGTTTCATAATATTCATGTTCTTTAGTGTTAGCCACTCTTATCATTTGGAGTCACTAATAAGGAAAAATCAGCGATTAAAAAAGCGTTTCTATGGTGTGAGGTGAGGCTTGGGCGCCTTGATTGGCGAGCTGGCCTTGCGATAGGCGTCGCCAAAGTGCGCACCACAAAGAACTATGCGAGCGTACATGTAAAGAATATTAGGGTTACGGGTTTGATATGTCATTCTTAATTACACAATTTCTCTCCGACAAAACCCTAAATTAGTTTGTGCCTTTTCTTCACCTGTCCAAGGCAAACTGATTCCGGCGGTCTTCTGGCGACAGGTGAAGGCTGAGACAGGTACGTAGTTTTCCTTTCTTTTAAGCTTTATCCCTTCTCTTTATTGGCCCTTATCCCTTCTTTTCTCTGTATCTGTCTGATTCACTTATTCCCAGTGATAGACGTCGCCAGCTGTGTCGCCGCTGAAGGTGAAAATCGGGCTGTGCGGCTGGCACCTGGCAGTCCTCTGTTACTGGGAGCTGTGCTGTTGCTGGGACTGAATTCAGTTTTTTCATTTACTCGTTACTCTATTAGATTATAAAATCTGGGGGGTAATTTTTAAGTTTTTCATATTGGGCCGCCTTGCTTCAATTGGGCGAGTGCCTTGCGTGAACCTTGGCAAATAGGAGGCTTGTCACTTTGGCTTTCCGCATGTCTTTTTAATCATGGGAAAAACATAAAGAGAAGTCTCCTTATTAATGTTAAATCCAGGACATTAATACGATCTTTGATTTCTGGGTCTTCATCATGCATGCTTAGTTGAATAGTTGTTTTATATTGCTACATTTTTCATTAGGTGGCTACATGGGATGTGAAATAAGGGAGTTTGTATTTAAACACCAATCCTGGTTACGCTACTTAAAATGCAGATAGAAAAAGCTTGAGCTCCATCATGCGTATTGGTTTGCACACATGCAGGCATTATAGATTCAGTTATTTTCAGAAGCAAGGTAATGAGCAGCAAACGTATATAAATGAATAAATAATATATATAACTTTTTTGATATGTTAATGTACATGAATACATGCATACTGATGACTGAGAAATGTCAACTGTAATGTGTCTGAGAGTTCTCCTTGCTTGTAAATGATTTGTTTGTGCGCTTTCAACCACCCCTTATACATGCATATGGTTATGACTGAGAAATGTCAACTGTAATGTGTCTGAGTTGTCCTTGCTTGTAAATGATTTGTGTGTGCACTTGCAGCATGAATAAGGGATGGTTGAATCCACCTCTACGTTATGAGGATGAGCCTTGCAGACACAAGGTTTTAGATCTTATTGGTGATATGTCCCTTTTGGCTCAGGAGGGTAATCAAGGTCTTCTGGTGGCTCATATTGTTGTTTATAAGGTGCGTGCCTTTTTGCCGTGACCCCTAAAAATCATTACCGTGAAGAAGCTATATTATATCTGCATCTGCATCTATCTTGAAGACTAGTGTTTTTTTTTTTTATTTGAAAATCGGAACTTGCGAAATTTCATGTGCTAGTTATCTAGCAATTCCTGAAGATGTCAAAAGCATGAGTATAAATGGTGCACATTGCCAAATGCCAAGTGAAGAAAGGGAAACAAAATTTATGTGCGCGCTTAGGTGCATTGCATTTGTGCCATTGTGTGCAGAACCCAAAGGCTCATGCCTTCATGTGCCACAAGAGATAATTACAAATATTGACTTGTACTTTTGACAACTATAGTTTATGCATGACAGGGTGGACACTCGCTGCACACGGAGTTTGTTCGTCATCTATCAGGAAATGGTTAAGAGAATGAGGTCTGATACGCACAAGCTCAGAGCTTTGGACCTAAGCTTGGAGTTGATGTGACAGTTAAAATGGCTTGAAAAAGATAGGTTGCTTTATTGTTTCTGTGTTTAGACTATGCCTACTCATCAGCAGTTTTATCACTTGTAATATGGTGGGATTTTTAGACATGAATGAAGTAGTTTCTAGTTTCATATTGTTGTTATCTCTTCATATTACCCTCCCTTTTTTCATTGTAGTGTTATTGTTTCTTCATATTGCCCCCTCGCTTTTTTATGCCAAAAATGTGTACAAGATTCTTCAATTTTCAAACTTCATAGATGATCCAAAATGATAATTATGGGTCATATGTCACAATCATACGTTATGGGTGAATCTTTTGGCTTGCAATGTGCATGCACACAAGTGACATTGAAACGAATCTTATCGATGTTTAGTAACTCATGTATATTCATTTACAATTTCAAATAAATGTCATTTTCCTAACAGTTTTTCTACTCTTTCATTTCCATTTTAAGATAATTTTTTTTTTTTTATCCAATTGTAAGCAGTTCTCAAAGAAGAGAAAAGGCTTGGGTAGAAGGCTTTTTTCACGGTACTAAAAGTCGTGTTAGGAGCTAGGTGGCATTCGGGCACCCCAATTTTTTGCTAGACGGCCGTTCTAGGCACTAAGACAATTAGGCACCCCTACGCGGACAAGGAGCCACTTAGTTGGTCTAGGTAGTTAAGAAGTTAACGCCTAGACTGTTTAGGTTGTCTAGATGGCGAACTAAGTGGGACTGGTGCTGCCTAGGCGCCTGTATAATTTTTTTACATGCTTTTATTTTTTTAAATATAATACAAAAATATTTTGATTTTATACATAAAATATACATTAAGTATAAAAAAAAAAAATAATTATGTATAATAATATAATAATTATAAGTATATAATATTTTTGAAAATATTTGTATTTAACCTTAATTACCAATTAGTATATTTTATAAAATTTATTTTGTAAGTTATGCATAATTATAAGATAAATAAATTTATTATTTACAACCTCATTTAGAAGCTCTAACTTCTAGGCCTCAGCTCACCGCCTAATGAACGCCTAGCATCTTTTAGAATTTTCTATTTTTTGATTGTATTTTTATATTTTTAAACTTCTTTATTGGACTATATTAGTATTTATATGTCCATAACAATTAGTGCAATAAGTACGAGTATGACATAATCAGTAGGATGAAATGAGGTAAAAAATAAAATAATAATAAAAAATGAATGAAATAAGTTTTTTCATAGATGAGCTTGGTATTTTAAAGGAATGAGATGTGATAGAAATATATATTTTCATCTCATAATATTACACTGCCATTAAAAAATTATTTTCAATTGTGATATTAATGTTATTTTTCTTATTTATGTTAATATTAATATTTTAAAAATTTTGTACTATATTTGCAATAAATAATTTTATATTGTTACACTCATCTTATCTAATAAATAAGAAATTTATTATTTATGTAAATTAATTAGAAGAAATATGTCATTAGATAAACCTTTATTAACGTTTATGATTGTAGCAAGTTTTAAAACCCGGACCAAACCGGCGGGTAGAGCCCTGACTAGGACCGGTCCGGGTGAGTTGTTCGGACCGAGTAGCAAGGGACCTGGTCAAACCCGGTGGACTCGGCCTTGACCCGATGGACTCGATCTTGACCCGGACGATCTGAGTATTGACCCGTTGACCCGACTCTTATTTTTTTTACCTTTTTATTTTTAAAAATAAGTTATGCATATATGGTAAATAATTATGATAAATTATAATATTATTAAGACTTTGGGGTAATAAAATTTACATATAAATAATTTATTTTTATTAAAATTTGATTTAAAATTTATAAAACTAATTTTCCGTTTCAGCAGTTGACTCGGTGACCCGACGGTTGGACCAGTGACCCAAAGTCCAGCATGGGTGAATCACTGGTTCGATTATAAAACTATGGTATATAAGTAAAAACAAGTTATTAATTTCTAAATAAATATATATAAGAATTATTTATATAAGAATAGATGCATATACAATGAGAAACTATTTTAAATTATTTTCTATACATTTTATACAATTTAGTTCTAATACAAATATTTTATATATCTAAGACAAATATGAATAACAAAAATAAATAAATTTGATTTTTATTATTTTTTAAAATTTATTTATCTAATAATTAATTTTAAAAATAATTTAATCATAATATATATTTGATATTTATTCATTGTCAGTAGTTATTATTAATTTCTAAAACTAAATCTTAGGGGATGTATTTAATTGGGATTTCAAGTGACATTTCGAGCCTTTTTAAGATTTGAGACTTTTCAGATTTTCAGATTTTAGAGAAATTCTGTGAACTCTATAATAAGTCTGGGATTTGAAGTGGGATTTCATATAAGATTTTTTCTTTAGAAATTCCACAAAATCTTAAAAAATCTTTAATAAATCATAGTCTCAATCTCAAATAAGTTAAATAACTCGGGATTTTGAAAAACTTTTTAAAACTCAATTGAATACATCAAGCTTTTTAAAAGTTATAAAAAGTCTTAACAAATCTAAATTGAATGCACTAGGATTTCTAAAGTATTAAAAAGCCTTTAGAAATCCCAATTGAATACATCCTTTAGATATATGGGAATTGTTAAAGCCACATCGAGATTGGTTTTTCAGTTCCTTTTGGAACAATACTTCCTTTATAAAAATTTGGGTTCCTTTTGGAACAATACTTCCTTTATAAAAATTTGGGTTTTCAATTCTTTTTGGAACTATACTTCTTTTATAAAAATTCTACCTATCACTATATCATGAATGAATAAGAGAATACTATTTCACATGTCATTCCACATTGTATGAGTAAACTAGCACCTACAAAATGCATACATATGTGCAATCACCTTTCCTTACACTAACCAAAAGACAACAAATGCGCAAAAATATACGAGGAAACAAAACTAACCATAAAATGTGATAATCATTTACAAGAAAGCTACTTCATCTTTGTTTCCCATAAACATATATGTAACCGACGGTTTCTATATTAAGCATTGACTTCCACAAAAATTCAAACAGAAACATGGTTGAAACAAAAATCACAACCGACAAGGCTTTCAGATTTTCTTTACTTCTCTTAGACTTGATCATTCCCTTTGAGAATGTTGTACTTGCACAGTGGGCATGTGACATTCATCTTAAGCCATTTCACAATGCAAGTTGAGTGAAAATGATGGTTACATGGAAGAGCATGCAATTCGGTCCCATCCTCATATGGGCAGAGACATATACAACATTCCTGGAAAATTAAACAAGACCAAATTTTAAACAGAGAGCACTAGTATTATAACCACGCCATTCGTACTTCGATCAACAGGCTAAATGAGATTTGCAACTGGCCATGGTAACTTGGTACCACATTTAAATCGAATGAATACATCCTTCTTTCTTGGATCCGAAGAGAAATAAAAGATTAAGACACTTACTCCATCCTCAGAAGAAAGAATTTGGTCATTAGCCATGTACCCACTGCTTGTTTCAATAGGAACCATAGTACCAACTGCAATATTAGCTCTTTCCTCATTCTTGGAAGCTTGAAATCTGTACTTGGGAAGGATTTTCAAATCAACATCTGATGCACCTTCCTGTATAATAAAGTGAACATTCCTAAAATGATGACTTCACAAAATTATTATTATTATTAGGCAAAATTGCATATTAATACATCACTTTTCATGTTTTTGCAATTTAATCACCACCTTTATAATTTTACAAATTAGTACACCACTTTTATCATTTTTGCAAATTGATACATGACTGACGGTTCCGTTAATGTCAGATTTTCGTTAACGGAATCGTCAGTCATGTATCGATTTGCAAAAATGGTAAAGATGGTGTATTAATTTGCAAAATTGTAAATGGTGTGATTAAATTACAAAAACATGAAAGGTGGTGCATTAATATGCAATGTTGCCTTATAATAATAAATTATTATTATATTTATTTTTAAATAATAAATTATTATTATTTTGATTATTATTATTATTATTTTTTATTATTATTATACCTGTCCATCAAAATAAAGAATTGCAATGATGCAAGACAAGCAGCAGCAGAGGGCAATCCTGATCAGACATGCTAAGACAACACAAAATATGGCAAAGATTACATTGAACGCCAAGAATACCACAGCTAACCTGCAGGATTTCCAAGATTAGAGACCTGTCAGGTTTTCTCTTTATGTGATAAAAATATAAAGAATGAGAGTATAAAAAAATCAATAATCAGCAGAATATATTTTGAAGAAAGTTAACAAAACAGACCAATGCAACATGAATAAATGGCTGTTGTAAATTCCCATATTATGCAAACTTCAATTTAGTTAATATTAATCCACAATTTCTTTGGTTGGCAGTTCTGAATCTTATATGTGATGCTTTATCTCTTTCAATCACCAAGTCTTCCTAAGCAATTAGTATCATAGTAGTAAAATGTTAGCAGCATTAGGTTTGAGTTGCACCCCACTTTATTTCTTCCCTTTTTGCTTCCAATTTTGATAATCATATGCAAAGTACTTGCCATCTTCTGCTTAACAGATAACATGCCACATGGAATTATTCGATTTAAAATGGTGGTTGCATATTGCTTAGGAAAGATTCTGCAAATTACAGGCACAACTTTAAATTTATGTTTCTCACCGTACACTTCCTTAACAACAGCTGTTTGAGTTAACTTTATTATGATACATGTACCAAGATGCTACTCCCACCCAGAACTTTAATTATCACTTGCACAATGGTTTCTTAGTTCTTACTAGTGGAAAGTATCGAGGTTATTTCACATAAAATGGATAGTAAATTCAAGAATTACTTAGTAGGGGATGGTTGGTGAGGTGCATTTTGTTAGTGTTATATACTGAAAGCTTGGCTTTGCATGTTATTAGACATTTACCCTTTATGAATGAGAATCATGTTAGATTAAACAAGTTCTACGTTCTGTTGTTTTGCACTTAGATAAGGTGGGTTGTCATCGGGCGAACCGAAGATCACTCTATCAGTCACTTGCGAACAAGAATAGTTGTTCTCAACCTAGATGGACATGAACACCCCATCCGAACGGTTGTAGTGTCAACTGTACAGTTTGTCTTGACTGATTAGTTGCACTAGTACATTTATGTATTGAACAGGATCCCAGAGAGGAGAAGTTCATTTTATACTGATCGTCATAAATGAACTAGGCCTCGGTTAATTACTACGTTCTCTTAACCCGTAAGATATTAAACAGGCAGATATATATAATATATATTACTTTGATTCACATGGGTGAGGTTCAGTTCGCTGGATTAATATTCCTACTGTTTTGGGTAATATTATTATATATAGGATGTGCTGTTAGGGTATTTATATACGAATGTGATGAACGAGCGCTAGCTTCGGTGAAATAATAATAAATTAATTAATTCTTGATTGTCAGTAATCCAATTAATTAATGGACATTATATCTTAAACGTGGGGAGATAAATCGAGTAATTATTATTGGAGTCTCAAATGTAATTTGGGCTAGGAAAAGGGAGTGCAATAATATAATGTTGGTGACCCATTAATATTATTTAATTAATTAGAGGAGTGGGCTTGGCCCACAGTTAGTCTAATTAATTAAGGAGCCCTTTTCCTAATCTCCTAAGGTGCCGTTTACTTCGAGGGATAAGATAAGATAAGGAAAATAATCCCGCGTATCCTACGTTTACTTACCGGGATAGGGATGAGAAAAAGGTGACATGGCGCCCATGTGGCACGCGCCTATCGGTTCTTCTCGGATATTTTCCATCCCGCCTCTCCCACGGGATAAAACCATCCCATCTTCACTTGGACCATGTTGCCCTCAGAATCTGATTGGAAAAGACCAAATTACCCCTTGTTTGTTCCGAATTTACAAGTTTCTTACGAATAAAACACAAAAATCGGTCATTTGCCCTAGTTGCAGAAGCACAGCACGCGACGCCATTGTTGAACAAATCTTGAGCTCTCTCTTCGGATTCCATCAGGTGAGGTTCTTTGCTTTTTATTTTCGTTTCTTTTCCATCTGTCGTCTGTCGCAACTCTCGTAGAACCAATTTTGAAGTCGAGCATTTTCGCCTACTTTCTGCAGAAACGAAGACGGCGACGAGTGTATGCTTCGGATTCTCCGTCGGGTCTAAAGGTGAGCTCCACATTCGCCATATTACCAATTCAATTTCGATTTATGTCCATTTGTGGGAATAATGTGGATTGCCCTAATTACTGACCACGACATTGTTGTGAAGCTGTAAACTTGGATACTCCGTCAGCCCTCAGGTGAGCTCGAAATTCTCTAGTTTTACATCTTTCATTTCAATTTTGGTCTAACTTCTTTACTGAACGTTGTAGTTCTTTTTTTGTTTTGTTTATTTTGTTTTTTTTTTTCAGAAAAAGTTCCAGCTTCAGAGGACGGCATCATCTCCATTCGGCAATTTCTCTACTCTTGTCCGTGCCAGGTGAAGGTAAACAGCTTACCCCTTGGTTGACAAAAGTTATTTAATTGCTGCAATTGGTTTAACTATTTGATGCTCAATTACTTCATTATAACTGCTTGGTGTGCACGATGTTTCACCGCAGTTGAAACAATGGTCATCATATAATTGTACTATGTCAGTAAAATAGAATGGTGAGAACTATGTTCAATTGTTAATGGTTCTTCGAATTGCTGCAAATGGTTGACAGTTTTTAGCCTCACTTGATTTAATGAACTGCTGAGGTTGTCTGGGTGTTAGTAAGTTGTGAAGAAGAATCCAAGTTGCTGTGTCCTGCAATTTTAATAATGCAAGTTTAAGTTTCTGCGAAGAATAATACAAGATTAAGTTTCTGTGAAGAATAATGCAAGTATTTTGTGAAGAAGAAAGCATGTTTACCTTTACCACAAAGAATAATGCAAGTTTCTGTGAACAACATTTTCATATCTGCCCATTTGTGTCTTATACGTTCTACCCAATTTTGGTTAATCTTGTAATATTGAATGCAAATCTGATTGTGGTTGTCCAAAACTGAGTGACATGTCTAAAATTCAGGTGGGTATAAAATACATGTCAGTGTATCCTTGCACATACCCTAAAAAATAAATCCTTACTGTGGGGTGTTAATTTGTAGTCTGAAGAATATAATTTAACCCTTCCTTTCTCTAAAAATGTCTACTACTTACTGAGGCTGCAAATGGTTGACATTTTTTGACTTGCTTGGTTTTGATGAATTGCTGAGGGTGTTTGAGTGTTAGTATTCTGTGAAGAATGAGGGTAGTTTGTGTGAAGAATAATGCATGTTTAAGTGTTGGGCCTGTTCTTATTTCCCTTGTGAAGAAAGCTTGTTTCTGTGAAGAAAGAAAGCATGTGGCTGAAAATATGTGTTTTTGAGGTATTAACAATTGTAACTCACCTGCTGCAAAATCATTAATTGGTTTTAACAACATAACTGAGCAGGAAAATGAAGTACAAAGTGCTGATATGATCACATTTCTTGAATTACATCACCTAATGCATAGTTTTTAAGCATAACTGTCATGATGAGTTCTTAAGCATAGTTTTCTTGAATTACATCACCTGATATGGTCACATTTCTTGTTTAAATTTGAGAGGAAACATCATAGTCATGATGAGCTGGTGGTGAGACCTAGTGAACGCCCACAAAACAAAGAACACATTTTTAGAATGTACCCTGTACAATATTCCTAGTTGTACTAAACTGATTTTGTGGACAATAAAAACTATTGAGATATGTCAACTTAGTAACATCTTAAATTTTATTGCTGTGTGGTGTTGAATGCGCATTATGTTGGGTTTTTAGCTTCATCTTATCTGTATGCATATTAGTGTGTTGGCCATGTATAAGATAGACCAAAAATTAGTGGTGAAGGTGCAACAGGAACAACATATCCATATCTGCCCATTTCTTAATGCTGCTTCTTTTTTTCATTCCCTACTAAATTCATAAGCTTTATTTCAGTTTACTGCAAAAGATATTAGGGTTCAATTCATGGAATGTAGATAAGACTGCCATTAACTTAATTACTTGCAATTATTAAAAAGGTAGGGCTGTCAAGTTGAATCAAAGACAACTAAAGGAAGTGCCTAATAGCAACAACAAATAAACTTTTCCGACTAATTCTCAACGGAGTTTAATTTATAAAATTAAATTGTTAGGGTGTACAGAATCCAACCATTTTCCACTCCTAAAACGACAAGAACTAAGCTGAATATGGAATAGCACTTGAATAAAACAGAATCTACATGTATCTTGTATATTAATAAAGTACCTTCTTTTTTTGCATTTTGTTTTTCAATCTTTGTTGTAGATGGATAACTTGCGAGACAAATTATTAATTCTCACTCTTTTGGAAGAGATTGTTCTTGGTGCTCGTTTTTTTTTTCATAGTGGCTAGTTACTACTACCACAAATTCATACTCCCCCGCCGCCGTCGACAATCGTTGACTAGCGGACTCACATACCGGTTGAGGGATAGAGTGCCCCTTCAAGTGAGTCACATGCAACGGCTAGTCGACATCAGCGACACCACTTGCCTTGAGAACCTCCGTATGGACCGAAACTGTTTTGGTCGCCTGTGTTTCCTCCTTGAAAACAAAGGGGGTCTTGTTCAATCTAGAAATGTTGCCCCAAGTGAACAAGTTGCTATGTTTCTTTCAATCCTCGCACATCACAAGAAAAACGTCACGTTGAAGTTTGACTTTACGAGATCCGGTAGAACTGTAAGCAAGTACTTTAACCGTGTACTTGATGCGGTAATCCGCCTTCACAGCGACCTAGCCGCCACGCCTAAGCCAATCGAGGATGATTGTTCAGATGAAAGGTGGAAATGGTTCAAGGTAGCCTAGCTGAGAAGACCCTTAACAACGCTTAGAAATGTTGTCTTCTGTAGTTATTCCAAACTAATACTCTTTTTTTAATTCCTTTTTGTTCGTTAGGGGTGTCTAGGAGCACTAGATGGTACATATGTTAACGTTCGAGTACCGTCAAAAGATAAGGGAAGATATAGAAATCGAAAGGGTCAAGTAGCAGTGAATGTACTTGGGGTGTGCGATAGAAATATGAACTTCATCTACATGCTTTGTGGTTGGGAGGGGTCCGCTGCGGATAGTCGAGTACTTAGAGATGCGATGACTAGGGCAAATTCGCTCCGAGTCCCAAACGGTACCCCCCTACTTATAAACATAACATCTTTTTAAAATAGCACTCATCCAATGAAGTATTACATATAAATAGAACACAATCATTTGAAACGCAGGAAACTATTATTTGGTGGACGGTGGTTCCACTAATGGTCCTGGCTTTCTAGCGCCATATAGGGGTGTGAGATATCACTTAGATGAATGGGGTGCAGGGCCCCGCGCTCCACAAAACTATAGAGAACTGTATAACCTTCGCCACGCCAAAGCTAGGAACGCGATTGATCGTGCTTTTGGCATTCTAAAAATGCGTTGGGCAATTCTAAGGAGTAACTCCTTCTACCCCATTCGGACCCAAAATCGCATGATCATGGCATGCACGCTTATTCACAATTTTATACGTAACACAATGCCTAAAGACCCCATAGAGAATGAGATGCCAGAATTCCCTGTACCCTCCAACCCAACATGTGAGGACGACTACATAGATCAAGTGGAAGGCAGCCAGGAATGGACACAAAAGCGCGACCTTTTAGCCCAACAAATGTTCGCAGATTGGCAGGGCGGTGTTCCCTAACGGTTAAACAAATATAATTTTTTTGTAGACAATGTGCACTTTCGTAAGGTAGTTTATCAAACAAAGTAATTGTGATGAATGTTCTTGTGGACCATGTTTATTTTTTTATTTTTGTTTTTGTTTAAGTCAAGTTGTTGGGAATGTGGTTATGTAGATTATCCGCACAACAAAATAAAATTGTGTTTGTTGTTTTCTACATATTTCTTGATGTCCATTATATCATCATCTTGTTTAACGTCATTTTTCATATATTGGAAATTCAGAAATATCCAAACATATATAAAAAAAATAGAATTGCAACAAAATTATTGTCGCAACAGGATATTTGTCATGGAACCGTCAGCTACTTCGGATACCGGGAAAGAGGGCGGGTCCACCTCAAAACGCCGTGTTTGGACAAGGGACGAAGAGCGTGCCCTCATTAATGCTCTGAAGGAGATTGTAGTCGAGGGTTGGAAGACAGAAAATGGATTTAGAACGGGCTACGCATTTGTTTTGGAGAAGAAAATGAAGAAGTTTCTGCCAGGATGTGAAATTCGTGCGGAGCCGCACATATCCTCGAAAATGCATGTCTGGAAGAAAACATATGCGAGTGTGGCTCTTTTAAAGTCAAACAACTCTGGAATGGGTTGGGACGATGTTACAAAAAGCTTCTCTTGCGAAGAAGAGAAGTGGGCTTCCTGGCTTAAGGTTTGGTCGTCCTTAATATTCGAACATTGACTCGTCATCCAGTTTCACATAATTTACATATCTTCAACACTTTTTTTTTTTCTTTGATGGGTGGCCAATAGGTGGATCCTAATGCAAAGGGTCTGAGAAACAAGACTTTTCCCCACCTAGATGACTGGTCCGAAATCTTCGGAAAAGATAGAGCCTCTGGCGTCGATGCCCAGTCTTTCGGAGACGCAGCTCAAGAAGTCCAACATGATGCGCCTTATGAAGTATATGATGACATCCTATCTGGTCCCACGCAGCGCACAACAGGAGATGGTAGCCCGGGCAATGACGTCGGCCAGTCGTCGGGTACGACATGTGATAGTACTTCCAGGAGAGGGGGGAGGTCGAAGGGCACAAAGAGGAGGTCCACTAACCTGGTTGAGGAACGTTTCATCGATGTTATGGAGACCTTCTCGCAGAACACTGATGGCAGGTTAAATGAAATCGCAAACAGAATTGCGAACGACCAGGCGGCTCAGGCTCAGGCGACACAGGCTCAAATGGCCGAAGTGAATGATGCGCTTCGTGCTTTCAACTTTCTATCCGGTGAGGACCGAATGGCTATCTGTCTGTGTTTGTGTAACAATGCCAAGGAGCTTGCCATGTTCATGGGTCTGGGCCCAGACGATAGGGCGCTGATGGTTAGGGTCATGCGCGATGGGCGGGGGTAGTGTTTGCGATGGAAAAATGTTTTGTTTATTGAGGTTGTGGTAGCAGAATTATGTTGTGGAAACTCTATGAACTTTTATTGTGTGATCTTCTGGTTTTTCTGTGAACTTTTATTGTGTGTTTTAACAACATTTGGTGACTTAAGTGTCTTGTGTTGAACTGTGTATCGTGTTTTGGGTTGAAATAACATTTATTTTCTTCCATCAATTGCTGGAAATTCCAATTGGTTTGTGTAATGGTTATTTTTTTTTGGCATGGAATGGTTGTACATTGGTTATCCTTGTTCGTGAAATGGTTTAAAAGCTTATAATCGCCCGTCGCAGGTTCACTATGCCTGTCTATTGGGAGGATCCGCCATGGGGCTGTTTCTATGCAGTTATGGACTATCCAAATGAACCCATACTGGTAAGTTCACGGTTCTCACTTCGACCATTGAATCAACATTACTTTTTGATTCTAACAGACACACACACACACGCGCACACACAAAAAAATAAATAAATAAAAAAATTAAAAAATAAAAACAGATTTTGATCTCACTGTGTCAGCCACGATCAAAGGTCAAAGTCAAACAACTGTGTTATCTCTTATCGCTAAAATTTAATAAGTATTTGCTTTTCATGTGTGGGGATTGTCATGTGTTTGTTTGTGTGTATGCACCTTTTATTTTATTATAAATAATATAATTTTAATGAGAATATCACTTTTTCAAATTTTATCATTACTTAAGTTGAATTCAAATTTTCATTTTCTAGCACCTTGTCGAAATTGGTTTTAAAAGTGCTTTCCTTATTCTTTTGAAAACTGTAAATATAAACTATTTAATTTGGGCAATTTTCTTTATATTGATTACAATAATATAATTTTTGCAATCTTGATTGATTAATAAGAAATTAATAAATTGATTAGTAACAATTAATAATACAAAGTAATATTAACAGTGTTATGTGGTATAAATAAGCCACAAAAATATGGTTAGTTGAAAAATATTAACAAGTTTTCATACCCAGTGTTATGTGGTATAAATAAGTTTCAATAAACACCAAAAAGAAAGGGAACATAGAAAATTAGAAAGATATAGAAATAATTAAATTTTGGTGTCCAATTGTTTAATGCTTACAGTTTAAAGTTATTTATTAAATGCTACATCACCCAAAAATAAACGTAGTTTTTTTGTGTGTTCACACTTTCACTTTCTTAGTACATAGACGGTGCAGAACCTTATTTTGGGGGACACGCGATGCCTTTTCCCGTTACTCTGATAACGGTTGAGGGCCGCCGCTACCCAATGGACATAATAAAGGTTCTGTCGTCGCTGGATTACAATCCAAGGAATTGTTTGTGTTTTGGAAATGGGTGGCAGTATTATGCTCAATCTGAGGATATCCGCAACGACTACTACCTGTATTTTCAACGAGATGATTTTCGAACGTTCAATGTCAAGGTGTACACGGCTAACGATATTGAGAGGCCTCCGCAGCACCGGTTTTGCATAAAAATAAAAAAAACTCATGTGGACCGTGCATTGTTGGTAAGTGATCGTTTCATGATTTAACATCATATTTTTCGTCTACATTGTTGTTGCATATATAATCATACCTTATCATATTTAATATTTTTTTCACTATTGTGCAGCCTATACCAATGCAATTTTGGAACGAACACATTAAAGGACAGTTTCCAGAGATACACACTGCAGTGCTTATGTTCAAGGGGGAAACATACTCGATGTCTATTGACCGAGCTCACGGTAAGAGGCGCCTTAAAGATGGCGATATGCGCCAATTCTTTCAAGAAAATGGCATTGTGGAGGACTCGGAGTGGGTGTTTACCCTCATTTCGTACCGGTATCCCCGGTTTAAAGTGGTCGAAATTTGTGTGTAGAATGTACTGAACGACGAATTAAGAAACACTTATTTCAGATGCTTGTTGGTCTTTCAAGGCAAACTATTTTGGACATTTTGTGTTAAACGTTTTTTGTGTTTATGAAGACCAATTTACAACTTTCTTTGGTGTTGTGATTGAATAATTACGGGTATGTAAGATTTGTGTATTAATAGTTTCGTAGGTTTATTGGGACAATTTATTAGGTTTATATCATACTGTAAGGGGGACAATTTTAAAGGGTACAACACCGAAACAATGGAACAAACCACCAAACATACCAAATATTAGAAACATAAATTTTCTCAATGAAACAAAGCATGGGTACATATTGTCGACAGGACGACTACATCTTAGGACAATCAGGAACATGACGGAAACAAAGCAGAAACATATTAAAGCACCATTACACAAACCAACAACGACAACTAACATACTGATACACCACCGAAACAAGAACAAACATAGAAGGGAAATATATAGTCCCCAAGTTAATTCCACGACCAATCAAAAGCACAGTCCATAGGAGTGGCAGAACAGGCAGTAGATATAGAATTTTCGTCAGTTTCATGCGCAACATGAGAGGAGATGTCGTTGTTGGGCTGATTCACAGAGCCATCAGTTGAACCGGTTTGACTGTGTATGGATTGCTTCTTTTTTGGGCCCTTTGAGCTGCTACCCATATAAAAGGCCGGACGCGGTGGTTGTTTCTTAGCTCTCGGAGGGACAATACTGCGAACGGGGTAGGGAATTAACCTAGGTGGCAAACGGTTTGGAGGGTAATCCTCCACATCGATAACTTCTACACTTTTGCCACGGCCCTTGTTGCCCTCCTTCTTGCCTTCGTCGTCGCTGTCAGGAATGATACACCACTGCAAAGGATTTACGTATGGTGGCTCCTCGTAAAACAACTCAACAAGTTTGTTATGATGAGGATCACCATCCAACATGTACGCCAGGGAAAACTCATCCCACTACCGGGTGAAAAAAAAAAGAAAAATTTAGACTAATACTGTTATGATGTTAGAAAAAATGTAAACGCATATATTTTCGATAAATCTCACCCTTAGCATTTCATCCCAAGTGCTGGCCGAAGCATGGTACTTGTTCTGGCCGACGTCGTATTCAACACCAGTCTTCTGTTTCAGAGCCGTAAAAACTTCATGTCGTTTCTCCAAAACTCCCACTCGTATTCCGATGTACTCCACCGTGAAACTCTTGCCAAACCACGCATTGAATGCTCGCGTACCACCAATTTACAACTCAGTATTGTCTGCATTAGGAACAAAGATACCACATAGCTTATCTTCAAGTAAGTAGTCGATGAGAAAGTCATCAAACTTTGGCGTCCAATTTAGGTCGTACAGATAGTCTGCTTGCACTAAACCCAAATTTGGAGCCATTACAATTTTATGACCTAGAAATTTTGCTTGTTTTTTTAATCTTAGGTAATACTTGACCGCTTCCTTCAATAGCTGTGGACTACTTAGTATGCGTTATGGTGATTATATAGCAAAGTTTGATGATGCAAATCAATCATGTAGTAAGTGGTTGAACAAAGGGGTATGGTCTTCATGTTCGTATTGTCTATTCAATGCAGCCTTGCATAAGTAGCTGAAACCTACATGTAGACGTGTGTAGTGAGTGGTCATTTCATGTCCCCTCGAATATGACATTGTTGACCGAAAACATGACTCGAGTGGTCACATTCTTTGTTTTGCGCATGCAAAAACGAGCAATAATGCATTTTTACACTAATTTAAATTACATATGCTGCTATTTACCTATAAATGTACCTTTGCAGAAAAGCTGCATACCACGCCAAAGACCTATCAGATTAGCGTTGCAGAAAAAATGCAAACCTAGCCTTATCATATCCCTTGAATTTCCGTTGTACACATGTCCTGTTAATGAAAAAAACACATTTAATATGTTTACAACTACCCTTCCCCGAAATTTAATTCAACACACACGTCCTGACAAGTCAAAAGCCTGCGAAGACATATCCATTCAACTTTGCAGAAAAGCAGACACCTACAAGTAGACCTGCTTTGATCTGCATTTGTACACATGTCCTTTCAATTCACTAGGGCATGTTTCATAACTGTACACGCAAGATTCCACATAATTGAATGAAATACAAACATCCTGCCAATTCGAAAGTAGTTTCACAAAAGTAGTTTGGGCAAAATAATTCAGTTAACTGTATTAAACATTAGTGGAGCACCACAACAAAGTTCATCTATCCATCCTTATTTAAAAATAAAATACAGGAAAACAAAGCAAACAATGAAGTAAAATGTAGACTTCTGATATGTGAACTTCTTCTCCAATGTTCGTGCTTCACGGTGAACACCTTCAAGTCGCAACTCCAGTTCGACAATTTTGTTTGCTTCAATTTCCAATTTCTTCACCAACACATTCTTCTCATCTTCCAATGCACGTATCTCTGCACACTTTAACTGAAGCCTATCGGAGAGCAGTTGCTCCATCTCATTTTTTAACTTTAATTGCTCGTGGAGCCTTCCATTTTCAGCCTTCAACCTCTGAACACACATTTTTCCGTACGGCGGCATTTCAGGATCAACCCATTCAAATTTGTTACAAGGCGGGTCATCCGTCTGTCATAAATGAGCATAAGATGGAGGCAAAAACCGAATGTGAAATTCTCACTAACCAAATATATCATTTACTATAGTCAACGAAAATCAATAGCATGTAGTTAACATTCGACAACGTGTTAAAAAAAATATACCTTCCAACGAGGACATCTGATGAACCTTCGACCCGGGTTGTCATCCGTATTTAATGTCAACACGACGCATTCCTCGTGATGATGGCACAACCTGACCTCCATCGGCCTACTGTCGGAGGATCTGTAATACCGGTTGCTTGAACTCGCGTTTGAACGCTGTGACATGGTTATTTGCTTGGAAAACTGAAAAGTTTTAGGATAGCAGCCTTTGAATTCAACAACCTCATCTAAAATAAAAAAGTTCGGTTGTTAAAAGTTGTTCAATTCAACAGCCTCTTATCCTATCCATCCAAGCAAACGGCGACTTAATTTACATGGTTTTATTACAGCCCATATGATCACCTTATAGAAACAAACCAATGTATTTGGCTCTCAGTGGAGGAACACAACCACAGTTCAATTTGTGAGTTCATACCACAGTTGAACCTAACATATATTGAACCGAACATGTAGGTGAGTTTAATTTGTGAGTTCAATTTACTAAATTTGTGAACAGTTTTCAACATTACAGACTAGTATAGTAATGTAAAAAATTGGACTGCATTCTTCGTTTGCTTCCTTCAAGTTCTACCAACAGCAAATGGAAAAAAATCTACGAGGGGCACAGTTCCGAATGGAGATCATACCACAGTTCAATTGACAAATCCAATTTCAATTAAAGCCCGAGAATGTGTGGTAATAGAACACAAGATACATCGAAAAAGAAACCAAAAAATAACCCATGACTTGTGTTACCTGCGAGGCCGTCGGGTCGGTCCAACTTCAACAGTATTTCTCGGAAGCTCGTCGTCCACGGTGGGGGTCAGGTTGTCGCGGCTTATCGGCAAGGCGTTGGTCGTCGCTTCTTCTTGTTACCCGGCGAAATCCAAATTAGGGAAAAATGACACGTGGCTTATCGGCAAGGCTATGTGCGTCGCTTCTTCCTCTCACGCGGCGAAGTTTGGGCTAGGGCAAGTTTTCAGATCACGCGGCGAACTTCTTCCTCAGTAGCGGCGCAGTTTTGGTGCTGGACGGCATCATCTCCATTCGTCGCTAGGGTAAATTTTTATCACAGTGTTGGGAAAGAAGAGAAGGGTATAGAAGTCCTTTGTATTTGTTGTGGGTGTGTTAATCCTGCAAAGTAAATCTGTATTTTTTCTGCCAATTCCATCACGAAAAGTAAACGTGAGACTAAATAATGACGTGGAAAGTAGGCCTGATTAATTAGTCTTATCCCATCATCCGAAGTAAACGATGCCTAAGGATCCCTACTGTAGCTCTATATATACATCATTAAGCTCATGAGAAGAGAATTCCAATCTCATTCTAACGAGACACGCCCCACGCCTCCCTCTCTCTCTCTCTCTAGATCTCATTCGAGCTTTATCTTCTTCTTGTTGCTCCACTGGTATAAGTAGAAGAAGGATGTATTGAGTAATACAGTAGAAGATCTGTAGGTAAACCGAGATGAAATATATTTTGACCTACAGAACTAACCGGAAGTCCGATTGAGACGTACAGCATACCCAGACGACCGTCTCGACGAGAGCTTTCCATCGCCACCGAGATCGCAGCCGTCGGACGCTTCACGCGCCCGCACGCTCTGCCGGAATCTCCCAGGCTACAAAGTTTTGTTTTGATCTGTTTGCATCCGTTTGATCCGATTTTGATCTGATCTTGTTCGTGCAACCCAAGACGTGATTTGCGGTCAATCAATTGCGGTCAACCAAATCTACATAAATTCTAAGCTGTAAGTTCTCTACGTCAAACCTTTAGATCCGTTGCGCATAGGTTTACGTTTGCTATTGAATTCGTGACTTGTACATAACGAGATCCTCACAGATCCCAAAACATTTGGAATGCATAACCACCAAATTACTTAGTAGTTGACAATGTCAAATTTAATAGCAGAGAATATCATGATATTCATGTTGCATTTATGTCAAAGGTTTGTACACTGCTTTTAAGGAAATAAGATGTGTTAGTATCCGAGTCCGGACCCAACATAGGTACCGGTCCGAGCCGAAGGAGCCGGTCACCAAAACCGCACGTGGGTGCCGAGCTGAATGAGAGTCAAAGTCATCTGGAACGGCGGGAGGAACAAGTCCCGAGATCGGCACTGCACCCAAGTAGCTATGAGGTCGGCACCCTATTCGAAGTCTCACAAGGGCGGCTCCTGACAGAAATACGACGTCAAATACAATAAAATAATGCCACTTGTCTACGAATGATTGCCGATGGGACGTCCAACTCAGCCAAAACGTGTCCGCATTTAATGCAGCCCACGTTCGCATTCAATGTATGGCAGGTAATGATTGGAGAATCCGGAAATCACTCCCAATCATTCAGGGAAGCGCCGGCTTGTCCCGTTGAACTACTGTACGACAAGATCGCTGAACAGTACCCGAACAGTGTCACATTTAAGGCAACTATAAATAGCAGCCCACTTCATTTATTTTGGGTTGTTGAATCCCAACTACTCGAGCTCATATCTTCTCTCTCTAAAAAACTTGTAAGAAACTCTTGTAAGCAATATAAGTGTATCACAAGTGCCGACCTCGTACGAGAGGCCGACCTCGTGACCCGTTAATAAAACCGTGATTAAACCGTATTTCTTTGTCTTTTTCGTATTCTCTTTTCATTATTTAATCTTTTAACCGTTGACCGGAAACGTCCGTCAACAGTTTGGTGCTAGAAGGAGGGCATCATAAGTTATTTGGTGTCAACTTTTCGATCTTGTGAGACTCCACGTCACGCTCATCTTTTTCCCACTTTTTCACTTTCAAAAGCAACTAAAAATGCCTTCATCCGGACATGACGACTCCACCCAGCAGTCCGGCTCCCAGCCCCGCTGACGCAACGGCGGAGAGACCTCTCGTCGCGCCCAACAGGGACCAATAGTCCCCGTTCCCCCAGTTCCTACGTTCGCTGCAGCTTTGCAGCATCCCGACGTCCTCAAAGCCCTCGAGGGGGTCTTCGCCAAGGCCCTCGCCAGTCAAACCGCCGGGGCGAACACTGTGGTGCCCACGGAGAACCCCGGCAACACTTTGCTCCACACTCCTGAAAAGGAGACCGGTGGACAGAGGAACCCTGCAAAATCCAAAACCACGGCCCAATCGCCGAACCGCTAGGCTCAGAACCGCCGCGATAGGAGTACCAGACCGGCTCCCACAGAGCAGACAGGGGAGAGCCGGCCGGAGCGCAGCCTCCCGGTCGTTCGCCGCTCTGTCCACCAGCGCTTGGGCGACAAGAGCCACGCCAACCAAGACCTCCGGGAGGTGATCAGGCGGGGCAAAGCCATCGGCCACGACACTGAGGAAGTCGCGGCCCTCAAACGCAGAATTGCCGAGTTGGAAGGTCGGCAGCCCACTGGGAGTGAGTTTTCATTCCCAGCTCATCAACAGACCCGTACGCGACCGACTCCTCGGGTCGCGGATAACGCCTCGCCTCTCTCCCTCGATATCCTGCAAGAGGCCGTCCCGAAGGGAATACAAATACCCCAGCTCGGCCTCTATGACGGGAGCTCGGATCCCGACTCACACCTCGGCCTCTATACCTCGTGGATGGACCTGCACGGCGCCTCCGACGCCCTGCGCTGCCGCATGTTCTCCCTGACGCTGGGACCTAAGGCGCAGAGGTGGTACCATTCCCTATACCCCCGCTCCATTTCGACCTGGGCGCAGCTCGGGTCGGCGTTCCGATCCCACTTCATTGGATCGCAGATCAATCTCGCCCCCAAGGAATCAATCTCCAACATTGTACAGGGCGAGAACGAGAGTTTGAAGGACTACATCGCCAGATTCAATGACCGGGTCCAAAATATGGAGCGATGCCACCCCGACGCCCTGCTCATCACAGCCCAAGGCGGCCTCAGACCGAAAACGCTGTTCAGGTGGTCCCTGTGCCAAAACAAGCCGACCACCTACCAAGAGTTCCTCACCCGCGCTCAGGAATATATCATGGCGGAGGAATCCTCATCCATCCCGACATTCGACGCCACGCCGGCACCGGCGCCGGCCAAGGTGAAGGCAAAGGAGGAAAAAGCAGGGAAGCCGAGTAAGTCATTTGCTGAGATCCGAGCTCAGCGAAGGCAAAGGGCTGAGGAACTGAGGGAAAGCTACCAGGGTGTCTTCTCGGTAGGAGCTGCGGCGGTCTACGAGGAAATCAAAGCTAAGGGGTTGTTACCAGAGTCTACGAGGAAATCAAAGCCAAGGGGTTGTTACCAGACCCCAAGCCGATGTTCACCGACAAGGATAAGGTGGACAAGACTCGCTACTGCTCCTACTACAAAGCTCATGGACACAATACCGACCAATGCCGAAACCTGATCTCGGCCCTGCTCAAACTGATAGATGATCCCCAACTCCGGAGGTTCACCCACTCCGGAGAGAAGAGGAAGAAGGGGGGCCGCTTCGAAGAAGGCCCAGACAGCGAAGAGGACGCCGACGTGAATCCTCGAAGGAAAAAGCCGCAGCAGGGCGGCCCCCACGAGATCATGACCTTCTGCCCCACCCATCAAGATGAGACCAGCACCTCCAGGGGCAGAAAAAGAGACCGGTCCCCTCGCTCCGGGGCCGACCCGACCAACCTCCCAACCCGGCGTGTCAACACAAGCCGGAGCGAGTCCCTCATCTCTCGGAGACAAACCAAGGCCTACGCCCGACAGGCCTACCACGCCGGGCAAAGAGTGATGCACGCCCACAGCAGACCGACACCAGAGCCGACCCTAAACACCATCACCTTCAACGACGAAGACGCCTTCCTGTTCGACCATCCCCACTCCGACGCCCTGGTGATCACGGCGCCGATCATGGCGATAAAAATCCACCGAATCATGGTCAACACCGGGGCCTACGCCAGCATCCTCTACTACGAGACCTTCAAAAAGATGGGGATCGATGGGAAAGAGGTGCAGCCTTGCCGGGAGCGGATCCAGGGCTTCAACGGCCAGACCGTCGCCCCGGTTGGTCAGGTCACGCTACCGGTCCGGTTCGGAGAAAGGGGGCAGCCCACGAAGACGATCTTAGAAACCTTTAAAATCGTGGACTGCCCAAGTGAGTACAATGCTATACTGGGCAGAACGGCGCTCTACAAACTGAAGGCCGCCGTCTCCATCTTTCATTACTCCCTCAAATTCCCAACGCCCGATGGGGAGGGGACCCACCGAGGGGACCAAAGGGAGGCGCGGGAATGCATTCTGACCATCCCGCGCACCGAGATAAATGTGGCGGACCTGCAGGAGGACGCCGGGGCGGCAGACGCCGAGCCGGCACACGACGGTCGCGGGGGCAACCGCATGCTGGGAAACCAGACAGGTTCGCACCCCCCGATCACATCAGATACCGACCCCACAATCACGGAGCCCAACGCCGGGGCAGATAACTTGGCCCCAGGGGCCGAGATGACGGACCCCGTCGAGGACGTAGTCGAAGGCGACCTCGACGGGGACAGGGGAAGAAGGGCTGGCAAAAGTCCGATCACGGAGGAGGACGAGCTCGACCCTCGGACACAATACGAGGAGAAACGGGGAACGAAAAGGGCCGAGCCGATGGACGAAGTCGAAGTCATCTTCATCGATGAAGAGACTTGCCAGAAACAACTCCGAATTGGGAGCAGGCTGCCGGGGCCTATGAAGGCCGAACTGACCGAATTCCTCCGGCAAAACGCGGACGTCTTTGCATGGACCCATGAGGACATGGTCGGCATCGACCCACAGGTCGCCTGCCATCGTCTACAGGTCGACCCCACGGTCAAGCCGGTCGTGCAAAAGCGGAGGAAGCTCGGCCCCGACCGACAGCAAGCCTTGGAAGAAGAAGTGACCAAGCTCAAGGATAACGAGTACATACGCGAAGTCCGGTACCCGACCTGGGTGGCCAACCTGGTACTCGTGAAAAAGAGCAGCGGGGCATGGCGGCTGTGTATTGATTTCTCCGACTTGAACAAGGCATGCCCCAAAGACAGCTATCCCCTCCCTCACATCGACTATATGGTCGACGCTACATCAGGACACGAGCTGATGAGCTTCATGGACGCGTACTCCGGCTACAATCAGATTCCCATGCATCCGGACGACGAGGAACATACCTCCTTCTACTCGGCGCGTGGTCTCTACTGTTACACCATGATGCCGTTCGGGTTGAAGAACGCCGGCGCCACCTACCAACGTCTAGTTAATAAAATGTTTGCTAGTTTGATAGGTGAATGTATGGAAGTGTATGTAGATGATATGTTAGTCAAGTCCGTGTACGCGTCCAATCATGTAAACGATCTTAATAAAATGTTTTCTATTTTGCGTGATTATTCGATGAAGTTAAACCCGAAAAAATGTACTTTTGGTGTTGGTTCGGGAAAATTCTTGGGGTACATAGTCAGTCAGCGCGGCATCGATGCAAACCCCGAGAAAATCAAGGCGGTGCAAGACCTCCGACCGCCAACATCAATTAAAGGAGTCCAGAGCCTGACTGGCAAGCTCGCCGCGCTGAGCCGATTCATTTCAAAGTCCACCGACCGCTGCAAACCTTTCTTCGACGCTATCAAGAAAAATCACAAGTTTGAGTGGACGCCAGCCTGCCAAAAGGCGCTGGAGGCAATCAAGGAGACCCTCAGCCAGGCTCCGATGATGCAAAAGCCCCGCCCAGGCGAGATGCTATATCTATACCTGGGAATTTCCGAGGTGGCCGTAAGTGCCGCCCTGATCCGAGAAGACGACTCAGGCCAATTTCCGATCTACTACGTGAGCAAGGCCCTTCACGACGCCGAGCTGAGATACCCGCCGATGGAGAAGCTTGCTTTCGCCTTGGTGACCGCAGCCCGAAAACTCAGGCCGTATTTCCTGGAATACTCAATCACTGTCCTCACGGCCTACCCGCTAAGACAAATCCTACACCGACCCGACACCTCGGGCCGAATGGTAAAATGGGCAGTGGAGCTGGGACAATACGATATCCATTACCGACCCCGAACAACAATGAAGGGGCAGGTACTATCGGACTTCATAGCCGAGTTTACGCCGGGAGTCGAAGAAACGAAGGGCGAAGAACCTTGGGTGATGTACGTGGACGGGTCCTCCACCGCCGGACGAGCAGGCGGAGGGGTCGTCCTCGTGGATCCCCAAAAAAGGCTATTCTGCCACTCGATTCAATACCTCTTCCCGACAACCAACAATGAGGCCGAATACGAGTCATTGCTATCCGGGCTCGCTTTGGCCGAAGCCATGAGTCTGACCGACCTCACCATATACTCCGACTCCATGCTGATGGTTAAGCAAATTTCTGGAGAATTCAAGGTCAAAGAGCCAAGACTAGCGCCATACTTGGGACTAGTAAAGAAGAAGTTAGCCAAACTCCGGACCCGAATAGAACATATTCCGCGGACGGAGAACGTGCAGGCCGACGCCCTGGCCCGGCTCGCATCAAGTGCCGGGGTGGAAAGCGTCGAGTATGTGCAAGTCGCGCACAAGGAGCAACCCTCCGTGCTCGGCACCTCCGTGATGAGCGCCGACCAGGCCGCCGCAGATGAAGAATCAAATTGGATGATCCCGATCCGGTCGTACCTTGAGACCGGTACGCTGCCGTCTGACCCAAAAGAGGCCAGACAGCTCCGTACCCGGGCAGCTCGATTTACGATCGTGGCCGGTGAATTGTTCAAGAGAGGATACTCGGCACCCTTACTCAAATGCGTGGACGATAAGAACGCCGAGTATATTCTGAAGGAGATCCACGAGGGCATATGCGGAAACCACTCTGGGGGATATGCCCTCGCCCACAAAGTTCTGAGGCAAGGATACTACTGGCCCAGCCTGAAAAAGGACGCCTTGGACACGGCTCGAAAATGCGCAAAATGCCAAACATTCGCGCCGAACATCATCCAACCTTCACAGCCCCTGAAGTCGATATTCAGCCCATGGCCATTCGCCAAGTGGGGTGTCAACCTGATCGGCCCCCTACCTACCGGAAAAGGCGGAGTAAAATACGCGGTCGTCGCCGTAGACTACTTCACGAAGTGGGCAGAAGCTGAGCCGCTAGCCACTATCACCGAACAGAAAATGATCGACTTCCTGTGGAAATCCATCATATGTCGTTTCGGGGTGCCGAACTCTATAATCACCGACAATGGAAGACAGTTCAAGGGGAAGAAGCTGGAAGCATTTTGCGAAGAGCACAACATCAAACACTTCTTCTCGACACCATATCATCCCCAGTCCAATGGCCAAGTTGAAGCCGTTAACAAAATTATCAAACAAGGGCTCAAGGTCCGACTTGAAGCCGCGAAAGGAACTTGGCCAGAAGAACTCCCAAATGTGCTCTGGTCGTACCGCACAACGGCTAGGTCATCTACGGGAGAGACGCCGTTCTCCCTAGCATACGGGACCGAAGCGATGGTACCTGTCGAACTCGGCGCCCCAACCTTTCGAGTAACCCACTTCGAAGAAGAGTCCAACTCTGAGTCGTTAAGAGCAAATCTCGACTTGATAGACGAACACCGGTCACAAGCCGAACTCAAAAACGCAGCGTACAAAAGACGAAGCGAGAGATACATCAATTCCCAAGTCAAGTCCCGCTCCTATCAGGTCGGCGACTTGGTACTAAAAAGGGTAACAGGGCCTGACCCCAGACCGCTAAAACCGAAATGGGAAGGGCCCTACAAGATCAGCGAAGTCCTCCCACATGGGGCCTACCGTCTCGAACACCTAGACGGCACCCCCCACCAATACCCGTGGAATTCGGCTTTTTTGAAAAAATTCTACCAATAGGTCTAGGGCGATCTTGTATTTTCATTTCTTGTAATTTTACTTTGTAAAAATGGATGAAGCTTGTAAAGACTCACGTTTTCTATTCCTTACTTTGTAATTTTACTTTAGCCCTTGATAAGCATAGATCGAGTCGAAGCGGCGTGATTAGCGTAAGGAACGAAGCGTCGGCCAGGATCAGTACGATGACCTGGTCGGCACTAGCTGGGCTCAACTAGGAAGCCCAGTCAGGCCAATAATACCACCGAGTCCGAACGCGAGACCGGTCAGGTAAGCTGCCACATAATTATGTGCAGGCCGGGTCAGTACGATGACTCGACCGGCACGAGCCGGGCTCGACAAAGCAGCCCGGTAAGGCCACTGCGCCAATGTAAGAAATGAAAAATACAAAGTAAACAAAAAGTGCCGAGCCCAATCCCGAGCTCGGCCCTGTAAATCCAAAGTACCGAGTCCGATCTCGGACTCGGCCATGTAAGTAAATAAATACTCCACACGGCACCAAGCCCGTACTTTGAAAAATCAAGGGTAAACATTCATCCATTCAAAATAAATAAAGAGTCGGGCCCAATATCGGGCCCGACCAAACGAATCAGAAAATGCCTAGCTCGGCGCCAAACCCATACTCGGCAGAAAAACCGCGAAAATACGTAAACAAACACAAAAAATCCGATCATCCACGCAAACAAGCATAAGCATTCATTCATTGAAAAGCAAACCATAACATTCGTTCGTTCAAAACAAAACATAAAAACCTACAAATTAAGTTCTTCACAAAAAGACCACAAGCGGTCAACAAGAGCGGCACGCAGGCCGAAAATAAACTACTTCCCAGGAGAAGGATCGGAAGACAAGTCCACCACGGCTACCTCCGAGGGTTCCACCGCCACCTCGGCACCTTCGCCGGCCTCACCACCCGCGTCCGCCTCGGCCCCGACGTCGCCCTCGGCTGCCTTCGAGGATCCGGCCTCATGGTCGTGAGCCCCCTGCAGAATCTGGGAGGGGTCGGCCTCATCTGCAAAGTCTCGGCTCGGCAACAGGAAAGGCATATAGTCGGAGAGGGCTTCGCCTGGCTTCAGGCGCATCTCGTCGGGAGGCGTCGCGCCGAAGTTGGCAAAACCGACGATCTCGTCCTCCGTCCATCCTCTCTGCCGGCACACCAGAGCCGCCTCCTCCTCGTCCACCTCGCAGACGAGTCCCTCGAACTCGGCATCCAGCCCGTGCTTGGAGATCTTCGCCCGCATAATTTCGCGGAAGTCCTCCAAGGTCAACAGGCCAGCGTCGTGCCGCTGGAAGAGCCAATAGAGATTGTAGCCGACCCCGGAGTCCATGTCGGCCATGATATCCTTGCTGAACAGCTCCTGAACCTCCGGGTATGTCGGCAGGCGGAGCGAAAGGCGGGGGTGGCCGTCCTCAGAATTCTCCTGAGCAACATGCTTTTCCATCTCGGCAGTGTGCGCTTCGAGCTGCTTCTGGAGGCTGATGACGTGGGCTTGGAGCTTGTCGAGCTCGGCCACATGCCGATCAAACTCCTCAGTCATGGCCTTAGCATGCTGCTCCCCAAGCTCAAACTCTCGGGCCGCCCAGGCCGCCCTCTCCTTCCTCAGCTCCTCGGCCATCCTGGCCTGCGACCGAGCAGCCTCCAACTCTTTCTCCTTGGCCTTCGCCGCCTCGGCCTCAGCCAACACCAAGCGGTTCTCCAGTTCGGAGGCCCGCTTTGCCTTTGTCTTCAGGGAGGCAATCTTCCCCTGGCAGAGTTCGTGGTCGGCCTCCAGTTTGCGGTGGTCGGCCAGGGCCCTCTGGGACCGATCGGCGGCCTGGACGAGCTCGACCAGGGCGCGGGAGATGGTCCCCGCCGCGTGTTGAATGAGCGACGGGGTGGAGAGCTGGGTGGCGACGGCCTGAGCAGTCGGGGTCTAAGCGACCAACGGGAGCCGAGCCGCCCTGATCATCTCCTCCGAAACCCCGAACTGGTTGGGGACAACCACCCCCTCGGCCGAGCGGAGGTCCAAGTACCAATCATCCGGAAAGCCGGGCAGGGACTTAGCAAAACGAGCCCTCCGCTCGGCATCGATAGGGACGAAGGTACTCGCCCCCTCCTGATGGATGTGCGCGGCCTTCTCTTGGGCGAGGCCCGAGCTTTCAGCCTCGGCGCCTTTCTTCTTCTTCGCCGCAGCCGGGCCCTCGCCGCCCGCACCCGGGGCCTCGCCGCCGGTCGTGCTCGGTGCCTCGCGAGCCCGTCGCCTCGTCATGCGCGGTTCCGGCGCCGGAGCGCGAGGGGCCTGGGGAACAGCAGGGACGGTGCTCGGCTCCACAGGGGTCGGCACGTCGGTAGCCTTCGGGGCCGGCTCCTTGTTGAGCGCCGCTCTCTTCTTGGCAAGGTTCAAACGGCCAGACATAGCGGCTTTTGTTCTCGTCTTGAGTGGGTTTGGATGCTTTCGGCGGTGTTTGTTGGCAGCCTTCACAGACTCGAATCCCTTGAGCTTAAGAAGAGGGTAGTAGACTGCAAAAGAGTAAAGGGCGCGATTAATACCGGGCAAGCATAGGAGGCTGAAATGACTAAATAAAGTGCCGAGCCGAGATAAGGATCTACCTGGTTCGAAAGACTTGTTGACAATCTCGGCGCTGAGGTTGTGATCGAGGAGAACCTCTTCCTTGATCAGGTTTGAATAACGTCGATCCTCCACGTCCCTTGCCAACAGAGTGCTAAGCCGCGCAGCCAAACGTGGACTGAGAGCCGAGTTGTGAGTATGGACTGAAAACGCAAATTATGACCTGTTAGCACAAAGGAAAGAAAATCAGTCGATGACGAACGAGAACAACAAAGAACTTACGAGTATGAGAAATAAAGTGAGTAGGCGGGTGCCGAGTAGCGTTTGGGGTCATCCACGCGCCGCCGACCCAGAACCAGTGCGGTATGTAGCCGTGTAGGGTCTCGGGCAATTTGGCCACCAACGTCTTATCGATGCCGGGCAGCACCGAGCTGTAGTAGTTGCCGTTCTCACCGGCGCGTTTGAAAGCGAACAAGGACCTCACCTCGTCGTCGGTGGGGTCGGCCCAACCCTCACGACGATACATGACGATCAAACTCATCAGGCAGGCAAACACTGTCGGCACATATTGGCTAATGCTGACCTCAAGCCCGCTCAAAATATCGTTGAGAGCACCGGGCAGGGGGAACCGAAGGCCTAAGTGAATGCTGTGACGGTAGACCCCTATGCAGCCCGGCGGCGGGCAATGAATCCTCTCTCCGGGATAGGGTGCGAACAGCCGGACACCGGGGCCGAAGTTAAACTTTCCCCTCAGCTGAGCCAGATCGGCATCATCCAGGATGGACGCTGTGTTCCAGGCCGACGCCTGGCTCGGTGTTGCCCGGATCCGCTCAGGTCGGCGGCAGAACCCCGGAGGAACGGTGGTCACCGCCTCGAGAGCGGCGTCGAATGACGCGTCCCCCATGGGGACACGCTCCCGACCGCCTGTTTCTCCTTGAAGGGTCTCATCAACCAGATCTGGATCGACATCGGAGTCGGTGTCCAGAAAATCGAGGTCGACGTCATCATCATCAGCTGCGGCCAAAGGGTCCAGGTCGGCATCGTCACCCTCGCGCAGCGGTGACGAAGGAAGGTTGGGTCCAGCACCTCCACCACCGGAGGCGGTTTCGACCGCCGAAGGGTCCGGCCGAACCACTGAAATAGGAACGACGGTTAAGATAACCTCCGCCTGCCGGAAGGTGTCGTCACCCTCACCGGTGAAGTCGCCGCCGTCACCCACGGATTTCGGGGAAGAAGACATCGCAGTCGAAGGAGCGAGAAGAAAAAAAAATAGGAGGGAGAAGTGAGAATTACCGAAGGGTTGCCGGAGATCGTCGCCGGAAAGTTCTCGATCGAAGAGGAAGGGAATTTTCGGAGTTCTTGGAAAAAGCAAAGAGAATTTTCGAAGTCCTTGGAAAAAGTGAAGGAACTTCTGAGAAAAGAAATATATATACGATCGCCCAACCAATCGGGAGCGGACACGCGGACAGACCTTTTGAAATTCAAAATTCGAAACGGCCTAAGTAACTGAAGCGTCCTGAGCAAGATAACCGTCACCCCCCTTAGTCAACCGTTACGTCCGTTCGAAATGCTTGGCCCTTAATCCGCCACGTGTCCCCTCTCCTGTGTGAACGCTGTTAACGCGCTTCCACGTTATTCAACCGTTACGTCCCCACGTCTTCGGTTACCTGCGGTTTCACCCCACGTCTCTGCTTACTAACCGCAACGCTCAAGTGTGGTGAAGATGCCGACCTCAGGAAGGGTCGGGCACGAACTCGATGGGCCCAACTCGGATCCAACCGATTGAAGACGACCTCAGGAGAGGCCCGATATACCTCACCTGAGCTCGGGGGCCTGTATGTTAGTATCCGAGTCCGGACCCAACATAGGTACCGGTCCGAGCCGAAGGAGCCGGTCACCAAAACCGCACGTGGGTGCCGAGCTGAATGAGAGTCAAAGTCATCTGGAACGGCGGGAGGAACAAGTCCCGAGATCGGCACCGCACCCAAGTAGCTATGAGGTCGGCACCCTGTTCAAAGTCTCACAAAGGTGGCTCCTGACAGAAATACGACGTCAAATACAATAAAATAATGCCACTTGTCTACGAATGATTGCCGATGGGACGTCCAACTCAGCCAAAACGTGTCCGCATTTAATGCAGCCCACGTTCGCATTAAATGTATGGCAGGTAATGATTGGAGAATCCGGAAATCACTCCCAATCAGTCAGGGAAGCGCCGGCTTGTCCCGTTGAACTACTGTACGACAAGATCGCTGAACAGTACCCGAACAGTGTCACATTTAAGGCAACTATAAATAGCAGCCCACTTCATTTATTTTGGGTTGTTGAATCCCAACTACTCGAGCTCATATCTTCTCTCTCTAAAAAACTTGTAAGAAACTCTTGTAAGCAATATAAGTGTATCACAAGTGCCGACCTCGTACGAGAGGCCGACCTCGTGACCCGTTAATAAAACCGTGATTAAACCGTATTTCTTTGTCTTTTCCGTATTCTCTTTTCATTATTTAATCTTTTAACCGTTGATCGGAAACGTCCGTCAACAAGATGTACATTAAGTGGAATTTGATTTTACAGTACACGTGAAAGTTCAACAGGACTGACTGGCTGTTTATTTTATGACCCTTTTAACGTTTTAGTTATGCATGCAACTTACTCTGACATGGACTAGGGATCACATCAACGCTGAAAACTTTTCTTCCTAATCCTGTGCAGTGTTATAAAAAAAAATTGTGAAGAGATGCATTACGACAGAGCCATACACCGCCATGGCTGGCGCAATGGCAGCCATTTTCCGCCATCGGCCATAGATAGTAATGATTCCGTGAGGAACATATGTTTCACAAGATAACATTACATAAATACAAAGCACCACGTACTTTCCTTAGAATTGTTACTTTGTTGTAAAAGAAAGATGTATATAATGTCCAACATGTTTCCACAACCTAGTTCACATGTCAAGTCCTCAGTCCCTAGACATAGGATTTTGTATGCTGTAATAAAGCTTAGATTTACATACATAACAATAAACTTTCCTCAAATACTTAGTATAGCAGCAAGGAATAAAAAACTATTGCCTCGCAAAGAATAAGCCACACTTCAAAAAAGAATGTCTTAACTCTCAATCAAAGTAAAAAACAAATCTAAGGTAACATAAGATAACTGGCTTACAGCATTAACAATAAGAAGAGCAGTACAGACTGAAGCATTAAACCGGAAGGGCTTTAGACTTACCAATACAAATGTGGAGCATCTATTAAAAGAGCTTCGCCATCTGTGAGCACCTAGTAGAGGCCAACAATCCACCATACAAATGAGATCCTTGTGTTCACAGATTCAGATCGTTTCACCATGCTGAAAATCCATCAAAATTAGCCAGAAAGACAAATTAAGGATTTCCAAACCTCTACCATATTTGAAATATAACTAAAACTTTCAGCATCTGGAAACTAATAGTTAAGAAGCAAATGTTTCCAGACAAGTCCATGTAGTGCCCCGCTTATTTGTGGATTATTTGAGAGTATTGTTATTATTTTTATTGTTATTATTATTGTTATTATTATTTTTGTGATAATATTTATATTTATTTTTCTTGAATGCCATAATATTAATTAATTGCCAAATGTGATTAAATGCTAAATGTCTAATTGTTTAATTAATTTTTCGTGATTTATTAAATTATTAAATGTGAATAATGTGTATTAATATATATATGTTAAATATATATATATATTGTTCGGTTTATTTTTATCGCACGTTTTTCTCACGTGAATTTGTGTGGGATTTAAAGTCTTGGGCAACAAGACTTGTTCCTAACCTAATAAGAATATATATAATTCTCCATCTCGGTTTCTCTCTTCACATCTTTCCCGCAGCTTTTTCTTTTCTGATCGGTAAACCCATCTCTCTCTCTCTCTCGTGATTTTCTTTCGTGTTAGTGGTTCTATATAACACATATATAAATATATATATAGGACTAACCTTTATGTAGCGGAAGCGAAAACTTGCCCGTATCTTTTATCCGACGGCTACTAGAGTCGTCGGTATCCTCCACGCTCTAAAACCCGAGCCGCCTTGTGATGGTTTCGGCTCAACAAGAGAATATGCACTAAATAAAGACTTATAGTATTTGTGTTGCTTTGTTCTTTTTTCTCCTCGTATTGTTCACTTTTCATGATGCACAAAGCATCAATTTATAGTTGTCTTAATACAACTATTCATTAAGTGAAGCATTTAATCTCCACTTCATTAACTCTTATAACTCCATACATAATGGAGGCGAGTAACAACTCCACCTTAAAGTGGATGTTACAAGTGAATTGATGCATGTAACATCAATTACAAACAATACTCCCACTCAGCCACTTAAGCCGAGACAATAACATAAAAATCTTTATTAGCAAATCTCTTGCCTCATACTGGTAATAGAGCATGCGACCAAATACAACAATAACAGCGTTATATTAAGTCACCATCTAACTAACATAACACCTTATACTTACGACAACCTCTAACTGTTCAAAAATCACCGATAGCATACGCAGTCCCTATATGCTATATACACTACATGGTTATATTCAAATATAACCGCCCGGGCTAATGTGGTGAAGTTGAATCAGTTATTTCTTAGACACTAATGAAACTTCATCTCAACCTAGTTGCTTTCCTAACATGCTCCGTCGAACTGTATCGATCATAGCTCTTGGAGTACATATTAAGTAGCAACACTAAGTCTCAATTTCATAACATAGTTCTAAGTCAAAAGGCTTCGTACAAAGTTGGACAACAAAATCCATAGGATTCACACCTTGACAAAGTAGGGAATCATTTGTCAATCCTCAACGGTCGTTTAAAAGCACACGCAGTATGAAATACATGTCATAACATAGCTCCCACTATGATGGGCATGTCACTCAACTATGTTATACGAATCTATAGTCTAGATACTACTCAAGTATCTAACCCGAGCCACTTGATAAATATACTTAATAATTTATCTTCCACGCGAGATTCGGCTTCAAGGCTTTGATATGAAATCAGGACTATTTCATATTCGACTCGATAGAGTCTCATCTTAGACTTACTAAGGCGACTGTAAAAATATATTTATACAACCAATGTATAAATACAATTCATATTACATACACTTAATATGAATATGACATAGTCTCATCCTATTACTCACAACTAACGTGATAGGGCGATTACATGTGTGATAAGCGTAATCAAAAGCCTGGTGACATCTTTACTCATGCCTACTTATGCAACATATGCTAAAGAACATATCAAAGAACAACAAATTTCATATATGTTCGGTGTAACATTATACACATCCATTATCCCACAAAAATAAAATTAAAGCCTACGTAAACCAAGACTCTTCACATGAGTTTGGAAAGCATCTTTACGTATAGGTTTAGTTAAAGGATCAGCTATCATTTTATTTGTGGGTATATACTTAATGACAACTTCTTTATTTTTTATTGCGTCTCGTACAAAATGATAACGCCTTTTGATATGCTTGGTCTTTCTGTGAAACTTCGGATCCTGGGCATACTGGATAGCAGCAGTATTATCACAATGCATTTCTACAGGTTCATCAACCTTTGGGGTGAGGTTGAGATCTTGTAGAAAATTCCTCAACCATATTGCCTCTTGAACGACAATGCAACTGGAAACATACTCAGCTTCCATAGTCGAAAGTGAAATGCAATCTTGCTTTTTACTGCACCAGGATATTGCACCTCCACCAAATATAAAGGCATATCCTGAAGTTGACTTTGACTCATCCAGATCACCACCCCAATCAGCATCCGAGTATCCTTTTAATTTCAAGGACCCACCTTGATAGCAAAGTACCAAGTCACTTGTACCACGTAGATACCGCAAGATTCTCTTGACAGCTTGCCAATGTGCAGGCCCAGGGTTGCTTTGGTAACGACTTACCAAGCCAACTGCGAAGCAGATGTCTGGTCGTGTACATAACATAGCATACATCAAGCTTCCTACTGCACTAGCATATGGAACATTGCTCATTTTATGTTTTTCTTCATCTGTTTTCGGACATTGGTCAAGACTTAAGGTTAAACCCTTTTCGACTGGGGTATTAACGGGTTTGGAATAATGCATTTGAAAACGTTCTAAGATTCTTTTAATATAGGTTTCTTGAGTCAAACCAAGAAGTTTCTTAGGACGATTTCTCATTATTTCCACTCCTAGGACATACCTAGCTTCACCCATGTCCTTCATTTCGAAATTAGAGGACAACCACAGCTTAGTGTCGTTGATCATTCCCATGTCGCTTCCAGCCAACAATATGTCATCAACGTATAGAGAAAGAAACAAAATTCCTTCTTCACTTTTCTTGACATACACACAATGATCCTCGTCAACCATGGTCAAACCAAATGCACAAATGGCTTCATGGAATTTGAGATACCATCGTCTGGAAGACTGCTTGAGACCATATATGGATCTTTTGAGGCGACAAACTTTATTGTCTTGCCCTTTTGGGACAAACCCAATAGGTTGATCCATATATATCTCTTCCTCAAGAGAACCATTGAGGAATGCTGTTTTTACGTCCATTTGAAATAATTCTAAATCCAAATGGGCAACCAGGGCCAGAAGTAGACGAATAGAGGCAAATCTCACCACAGGAGAAAATGTCTCATCGTAATCTATACCTTCAATTTGGGTAAAACCTTTCGCTACTAAACGAGCTTTGAACTTTTCTATTGATCCATCCACCCCACGCTTGATTTTGAATATCCACTTACATCCAATTGATCGACGATGAGGTGGAAGGTCAACAAGTTC
>BKCP01005294.1:2445808-2463241 GCA_008636005.1 Striga asiatica | reverse complement strand
ACCGTAAGTTGCCTTGATATACCTTTAGTCTCACAAAACTCTTTGAACATATCAGAGAGGTATTCACGTCCCCTGTCAGTACGAAGAGTCTTAATTCTTCGTTCCTTTTGGTTTTCAACTTCGGCCACGAAACGTTTGAACGTATCAAGTGCTTCGTGTCGATGAGATAATAGGTACACATACCCAAAACGTGAATAGTCATCTATAAAGGTAATAAAATATGTAGCCCCATGACGAGCTTTTATATTTAAAGGCCCACAAATATCAGAATGAATCAGCTCTAAAGGATTTGATGCTCTTGATGCCTTACCAAAAGCCTTTTTAGTAGCTTTTCCGGCTAGACAAGGTTCGCATTTAGGCAATTTAATCTCAGTCAATTGTCCCAAATGTCCCTCTTTAGCTAGCCTGGACATTCTATCTTGACCAATATGACCAAGTCGTGCATGCCATTTAACAGATTCAGAATCAATATTATAAAATGAAGCAAAAGCATGTGATGAGTCATTATAACTTCCATCCAAGTCAAGAACAAAGAAACCATTCTTTAAAATACCGCGTCCGAATAAATTGTCATGATATAAAATGTCCAAACCACCAGTATTGAAATTAAAGGAAAACCCAAGTTTTAACAAGGAAACAACTGAAAGTAAACAACTTCGCACCCCGGGTGCATAGAGAGTATCATGCAGGAGTAGTGTATTTCCACCATGGAGTTTAAGTTGGTATGTTCCAACCCCAAGGACATCTTCCTCGCTCCCATTCCCTAACATGACAGTTTGAGTGCCAATAGAAAACCGGTGGAATTCCACAAATCCTGATCTTTTATGAACTATGTGCTTGCTCCCGTATCTATAATCCAATTAGGAATAGAATTAGCAACTAATGCATGAGAACAAACATATAGTTCAAAAGAATTAGTGGTAGAAGGTACCTTTTTCGGCTCAGCACAATCACGAGCGAAATGACCTTTATGTCCACAATTATAGCACTTCACACGCGCTATTTTCTTCTCCCTTTGGCCATGTGCCATAAGTTGTTTCTTTGAACCGCCATTTGATCCAAAATTTTGAGAAGAACGGGAAAATTTCTTGGCTCGTTTGCGTTTATTTCCCTTGGCTTGACCACCATGGGCAACAAATGCAAGATTGGAAGGTGCTAACGTCCTCTGACGTTCTACTTCCATTTCAATATGTTTAGCGAGTTCTGAAAAAGTTTTTACGTTCTCGCTATGAGCCATGAGGAGCTTGAAGTTCTTCCAATTCTCAGAATCATTTGGAAGTGAACGAACCACATTTAGAACTTGCTCCTCATCAGATACATCTCGTCCCGCAGCTTTTAGGTCACGTATCATGGCACTCATGACACACAAATGTTCGGCAACAGAGTGCTTAGGATCCATATTGTAATCCATCCACTTTAGGTTCAAGGCACGGAGCCTAGTAGCCGAAGTTTGCCCGAAGGTGACCTTAAGCTTGTCCCACATGTCTTTAGCCGTGGGGCAATTCTCAAACTCTCCAATGATGTCATTATGCATGCAATACAACATAGTATAGCGTGCAGAACGATCCTTTTTGGACCACGTTTCATAGGTCGTCAATTCTTCCTTGTACTGCACACTAGCAGTATCCTTTGGTTCAATCACAGTAGTGGACAAGGTTTCCAAAACCTCGCGTTCATTAAGAAGATACTGAATCTTCCTATGCCAGATGTCGTAATTGGTACCATCTAGCTTTTCGTTGGAGGACAAATCTCCAATCATAGATTTAGTTGTCATCTACAAGTATATAAAATGGATATTAGGCATGAGGTCAATATAATTAAATTATCACTTTTATTTTTGTTTATGCCATGAGTTCGAAAATTTCGCCAAGCTCATAATCATCACAAATAACACAAACAAAAATAAATATAATTTAATTAATCTTATTCCAATGAAACATATTCATTTATTGATGTTATTGTTTAACAAATGAACACAAATATAAACATCACAAAGATATTTAAGTCTCATAACATGAATAACATATATTCATGTATCGTATTAAATAAATATAAACATCACAAAGATATTTAAGTTTCATAACATGAATAACATATATTTATGTATCATATTAAATAATTATTTAATTATTACTTAGATAATTTAAGTAATAACAAGAAGCTGACACAATGTTACAAAAATATTGATTTATTCTTTTCATCATTATAACACATATTATGATAATTTTAAAAAGATTTTTTTTTAAATGGTAAACAATAATACCATATAAATATTTGAAAACCATAATAATAACAAATATTATTATTAACCAAAGAATAATAATAATAATTTTTACTCTTTGTTTATATATTAATTAGGCCACAAAACCTAATTATTCCTCCATCTTAATTATTATTATTTTTTTTTATGTCATTTTCATGATCACACATTCATGAATGACACTCATTCTATATTTAACACATAGTAAAAAGAGAATGAATTTTATGTAACAAATACATAAATATATTCTTTTATAAAAATGCGCCGGAGGAATAAACGGGCTCTGATACCACTGTTAGTGGTTCTATATAACACATATATAAATATTTATATAGGACTAACCTTTATGTAGCGGAAGCGAAAACTTGCCCGTATCTTTTATCCGACGGCTACTAGAGTCGTCGGTATCCTCCACGCTCTAAAACTCGAGCCGCCTTGTGATGGTTTCGGCTCAACAAGAGAATATGCACTAAATAAAGACTTATAGTATTTGTGTTGCTTTGTTCTTTTTTCTCCTCGTATTGTTCACTTTTCATGATGCACAAAGCATCAATTTATAGTTGTCTTAATACAACTATTCATTAAGTGAAGCCTTTAATCTCCACTTCATTAACTCTTATAACTCCATACATAATGGAGGTGAGTAACAACTCCACCTTAAAGTGGATGTTACAAGTGAATTGATGCATGTAACAACAATTACAAACAATATTTCGGTTCTTTAAAAAAAAAATTTGGCCATCACCATCTCAATCATCACCCTCGTCGTCCCTCCATCATCCTCGTCCGATCATCATCGCTGCCACCATCTCCCGTCGCCACCATCACCTCCGACCTCCGCACAGCAGCGTCCCATCGCCGCCTTCCCCTTCCGTCGAGCGCCCTGCAGCTCGTCTCCTCCGTTGAAGCAACTCGCGACCCTTCTGTTACGTTTTCCCGGCGACCTCTCCGTTCATCCCTGACGAGCAGCACACACCGACGGCGACCTAGCTGCAGCATCTTCTCCTTCCGGCGAGACGCGAGAATCCGTCGAGCCCCGTTCGTGTTCGTTTCGTTTTTCGAGTTTTTCCCGAAAACGGTACCTCGTCGTTTTTCCGTCTCGTTTAACTCGTATATGATTTATTTCGTTATGTGCTTATTGTCGTGAAGTGCTCATTGAAAAACATAAAATATGTGTGAATTGCTAGATGTGAATATGCACGATTATGTGTTATTATGATTTTATGTGTTATCGTATGTTCGGGACCTCTTCGATTTTCTCAAGAATCGAACGAGACTCCGAAAGTCGTGTAAGTCGGTGGAAATTGGAACAATGTCGAGCCCTTGGTCTTATGAAAAGGCCTCGGACGAGAAATTTCATGTTATGAATTAATTGACAAGTTGTCGAGCATTTATATCGCTGTTTTGGTGTTTAAATTTTTAAAAATAGCTCGTTGCTTGAAACGATTTGAAAATTTGAGGGTGATGTTTTCTGTTCATTACCAGACTTATGTAAAAATTTCGTGATTTTTAGAAGCCTTTTGCTATTTTTAATAATTAAATTGAAATCTGATCGGGATAGTGTTAAATGCATAAAAAATTCATTCGTGAATCAAATGAGCTGAAATTCAAATATGTCATGCCTCTGTGACTCTTATATGTTGTGTTAAATTTTTAGAATTTTTGGACTTGATTTGATGTGGTTAATAATTTATTTATCGAATCTGCTGAAGCGTTGTTTGAATTTTTATAAATTTGTTATTTCGTGTAAAATTCTGAAATTTTACTGAGATGCCTATTTTATGTTTTTAATCATTTTTTTAAAAGATGGGAATTTTTGGAGTCCATTTTGATTCGGTTTTGATTTAAATTCGATAAATTGCTGATGCTCGTATGAATTTTTAAAACTAGTAGCAGTCGGCATTCAGAGCTGAGATTTTTATACATGGACTTTAGCATGCTTTACGTTGTGGTGTAAAATTTTCAAGTTCTGATTCGTTCATTAAGTTCAAGTATGAATTGATGATCCCTTTTTGTCGATATCTTGTTCGAATTTTATAAAATAGTGTATTTCGATTTTGAAGCTGAAAATTTGTGGTTTTACATGTTTCTGGGAGATGTAATTTTGTGTAAATTTTCAGAGCCTAAGTCGTAGAGTAGCTTCACCATCTATTTTTCATGCGATTAATGATTGCTATTTTCGAAACATGATTTTTATATGAAAATTGGGAATCGACTTGCTTTTTCGTTTTGATGTGAGTTTGACTTGGTCAATCCTTGGATAGATTTATGTGAACTCCCTTATGTGGTTTGGTCGAGTTTAGTGCCGAGTCTTAGTGTTCCAACATCCACAGGACTTCACGAACTACTTAGTCGAAACAAAGTTCGACTAGGTCTGTCTTGTGATTTCCGATTTAAGTCAAGATAGATATTGATTGTAGGATCTTGACATAATGTAGGTGTCTAGAAGTGTTGACCTCGCCTCATTTCCGGATTTGTGACTGTGAACTGTTGCTGCTATCAGGTGGGTACATTTATGATGTATTCCATATTTATCGCACTTACTATTTCGTGTAATGTTTCTTTTGAAAATTATTGTATGCATGAGAACTCTAGTCTAAGTGTCCCGAACGATAGTGCATTTGACGAATGCATAACAATGAGAGGTCACCTGCCCGTTGTATCCGGGAGGAGACGCCCTGATCCGTGTGAGTTTCGGGGGGGAAAAACATCTCCACTGTCTCCTGGAAAACATCCATGATCCGTGAGTAGTTCGGGGTGGACTCCCATAATCCGTGAGTAGTTCGGGGTGGGGGAAATTTTCCAGTTACAACCATGCCGTTGTATCCGGAAGGTTGTTGTATGTACATAGGAGGTTTGCAATAGGGCCGGGTAGGGGGTTTAGGCTATGAATTCTATGCATACGGATACTGATATTGGTTTACTGTGATACTGCTTTTTAAAATAATTATACGAGATAACTGTGCGATAATGGTGAGCTAGTTGGTTGCTCACTCCCATTATTTTCTTGTTGTCTTCTCTCTTCCTTTGTTCTAGGTTGAGACGAGCTGGAGGCGGTGGCGTAGGACGAGCGAGATGGTGGTCATTATGTGTTGAAAACCTATGCTTCCGTATAAACTTGATATTTTTTTATTTGCTATTGCACTTTGGATTATTTGTTTCGTCATTTTCGAACTATGTTGAATTTCATTTGAACTTTGCTTTCATGCTAGTCGTTTGGGAATGGTTCCGAAATTTATGATTATTAAGATTGTTATTTTGATAGCTCGAGCATGTGTAGGTTTTATCGATTGATTGATTTAGTGTTTTTATTTGTTTGTTGTGGTTAGTAAGTAGCGCCCGTTTCTCGATAAATGTTTTAACTTGGATTTTTTTTTTAAAAAAATACTCTGATTTTCATTAATAAATTCGGCAAATTCTTTAAAATAAAACGGGGTGTTACAGTCCGTCCCTCAGAATATTAAATGAAAAGATGTGACACATCATTTCCTGATGTCTAGCTTCCTTGTAAAAATAATAGACAGAAAAAGAGTGTCTCAAAAATAGTCTTATTATTACCTGGATAATGTACTGGATAACTGCAAGTGTATTCCACCTTTCCACAATCTCACTATGAGAAGTCATATCTCATGATAAAATACATCACACATTCCCTCTACTCAATTTGCATTTATGCATATGGTGCACTTAGGCAAAGCACGAGACTTTAGCATAACAAGTATGGCCAAATATTCATTTGATACAACATCATCAAGATCCTGTTATTAACATAATGGAAAAAAAATTACCAGAACACAAATTCTCAGGCCAAGAAATTTTATGAGCCTTAAGCACTTCCATATCAGATCACACCAATGAGTGCTTTCATCTACTCTTTAGACTCAAAAAAGCATCATGACTGAAACCCACAAAAGAACTCAATTGATAGAGCTGATTGGTCAGCATTAAGAAACCAAATCACCCCCAATAAACAGAATACCCCTATTTCAATATTCCTATGCTTACAGTAGCAATATAAGGTATGAAGTGATCAGAAGACCTAGACGAACATTTACAAAAATTCCATACTAACGTGACAAGCCAAGGCACACATCCTCAGCCCTCAAAACTATCATCGGCACCACATTATTTGAAAAACAATATATATATATATATATATATATATATATATATATATGTATATCTACCCACCTCGAGACGTTAGAGATGCCAAAGAGCCCGCTTCTGACATCCTCCTCTCTCTGAATGTCATCCTCTCTACTCCCGCTGCCAACCTAGTTCTTTTCTTGCCAGAAATTCCTCCTATTGTACGCCACCCAAACTAGGACTACGTGCACTAGGCACTGAAGAGCATACCTGAACACCCAAACCCTAAGCACATTGGTCTTTTCCCTGGCCGAGCAAATTAGCATAACCACAGAAACAAGCACGAAGGCCAGGTTCCATATGATGTCGAGGGTGACGACGAGCTTCGAGTACCCCAGTCAGCCCGGCGCTCCTCCAGCTGGCGGGCAGCGCTTTCTCGGACCACCATGGAGGTGCCGTCTCGCTGCTGGATGGTGGAGACAGCGCGAGAGAGCAAAAATGGGAACATCTCTTTAATGCACTGTTAAGTGCAAAAAATAAGGGTCATGTCATTATGGAGGACAATGTCTTCATATTTATCTCTTCAATAAATAATGTTAGGCAATTTTTGGTGATGTGGCTTAACAGTAGTCAAACCCACTGTTTGAAGTCAGAAAGTGTATTTGACAGTATGACTCGGAAAAAAACCATCCCAAAATCTCTAGAATCGTGGGAAAGCAACTAAAGAAGAGGGAAAAAAAAATCACAGCAAAAACAGAAGGAACACTCGCCTGAGAGGGGAAATTGAAGGGAGAAACAAAATTTGTGTACATCCAAGTTTCATTTGAGAAGGGTGAATCCAGATTCAACCTATTTAAATAATAAAAATTTTCAATTTATTTGAGAAAACCCTTCTAAGTTTTTTTAGGTCTATCCCTCGCCTTTTTAATTTGTTAATGTTTCTACCCTTCTCACTCGGGCCTCGAAGTCTCTCATACGCCCATGCTCAATCCATCTTATAAATAAAACTAAATATATATATATATATATATATATAAATAATTTTAAAATATCTTATTTTATTCTTATACATCATAATATAAAAAATTATATTCGACCAAATATGCTTATAGGGGTTGTGTAATATTATATTTGCATTAGTTAATATGTATATGAATATATACTTCATTAATTTAATATATAATACATATGAATGTAACAATATTTATTAAAATATAATATATTTTTTGAAAAATAAATTTTATTATTATCATAAATAAAAAATAACATTAATATAAATATTATTTTTTTCTATAAAATAGTGATAAGTGATAATATAAAATGACAATGTCATTCCATTAATGCCTTATTCCTTCTGCATATCAAACACATCAATAGAAAAACTTGTTTAATTTATTTTCCATATTCATTCCATTTTTCAACTCATTCAATTCCTATCAAATTCAATTCCACTATTCCATTCATTTAGACCGATTCCTGTTCACCAAAATGAAGAAATCGAACCAGCATAGACATGGCCACGGGCCGACCCGGCCCGTGGACCCGGACCGGCCCTTAACCGGTCACCTAAAGGCCGGTTCGTTTAACTGGACCGTGAGGGCCACGGTTCGGTCCCGGTTGGCTCAATTTATTTTTTTGTCCCAGCGGTCCGGGCCGGGTCGCGGGCTGAAACCGGGTAGATGTGTGTTTTTTATTTTTTTATTTATTTTTTATTTTTTTATTTTGCGGGCCGGTTCGGGTCGATGAACCGGCCCTAAGCACTTTTCGGTTCGGTTACGGGCCAAGGTGTTGAGGATTGTCGGCCCGGCGGGCCAGGCCGGGCCCGGACCCGTTGACTGGCCATGTCTAAACTAGCAATTTCAAACCGGCTTTTGACCATGGCTATCAGCTGATTTTAAATTGGGTAATTGTTATTTTAGTACCTGTACTATGGGGTAATTGTGATTTTGGTACCTATTCTTTATTTATTGCGAAATTACAACTTGACCTTTACGTTTTTGCTAATTTGGTACCTAGTATTGACGTCAGTTTGCATGACTTTACGTTTCGGGCTCGTTTGGGCTCGTTCGAACTCAGAATTGAGTTCCTTTTTTTCTACGCGTCGCCAACGAACCCCTCTATTCAATGATGCTTTTATGACCAAATTATTCTTGAAATACTATTCTCCCAAAGCTTTGACCAGCACATCAAAGACGTGCTTCGCACGACTTCGCGTTTTGGGCCCGTTCGAGCTCGTCTAAACATGGAATTGAGTTTCGCTTTTTTCTACATGTCGCCAACGAACCCTTCTACTCAACCATGGTTTTTCGATCAATTTTCGGGCCAAATTTATTCCTCATGGAGCTTCCAACCTGCACACTAAAAACAAGAAGAAAAAAAAAACACACGACACAATAAACTACAAAAACGAATAAAACCCAACGAAAAGTTCTAAAACGGGGAAAAAATAGTGACAAACACTTGCCAAAACGTAAAAAAAAAAGAACAAACACTTGCCAAAACTCCATTACTACTAATTTTTAATTTTTTGTCAATTCAAACGTTAAGCTTTTTTGGAGAATTTGAACTAGTAGTGATGGAGTTTTTGTAAGTGTTTATTCTATTTTTTTTACGTTTTTTCTTATTTTTTTCTCACTATTTTCCCCTCGTTTTAGGACTTTTCATTGGGTTTTATTTGTTTTTGTAGTTTATTGTGTCGTGTGTTTTTTTTGTTTTTCATCTTGTTTTTAGTGTGCAGGTTGGAAGCCCCGTGAGGAATAAATTTGGCCCGAAAACTGACCGGGCAACCATGGTTGAGTAGAAGGGTTCCTTGGCGACATGTAGAAAAAAGCGGAACTCAATTCCAAGTTTGGACGAGCTCGATTGGGCCCAAAACGCGAAGTCGCGAAACACGTCTTTGGTGTGCTGATCCTAAGCTTTGGAAGAATAGTATTTCAAGAATAATTTGGTCATACAAGCATCATTGAATAGAGGAGTTCGTTGGCGATGCGTAGAAAAAAACGGAACTCAATTTCGAGTTCGAACGAGCCCAAACGAGTCCGAAACGTAAAGTCATGCAAACCGACGTCAATACTAGGTACCAAATTCGCAAAAACGTAAAAATTAAGTTGTATTTTCGCAATAAATAAAGAATAGATACCAAAATCACAATTACTCCATATTACACGTCCTAAAATAACAATTACCCTTTTAATTTTAACGGAGAGCGTCTCGTTCAGCAGAGCACACTGCACACTTTGACAGCGACTATTACAAATGTATCTATTCATTTTCTAGAGAGAGAAATAAAACAGGGAAAGGGCACATCAATTTGAACTCGAATCAAATCTCTCTCTTTTCTTTTAAAAAAAGTGAAAAAACTCTTATCATCTTCACTCATATTATATACCCACTGCAGTTTTTCGAACTCATCTCTCCAGAACCCTCCCATCTCTCTCTCTACACCTGTATTTACACAAATATCCAATAGATATTTAATCACATTGGCGTAATAATATACCTTTTTTTTTTTGGGAAATTGGATGCGCGCTGCAAAAAGCAATTTGATCAGTGATGGCGGAGGTTCCCGGCGAGGGAAGTATCGGCGGGATGGCGGAGATGGCTCCCGTAGAGAGCGGCAGTAATGCGCAGACAGCGACACCGCTGACGGTGTCGGCGTCGTTCAAGGAAGGAGGCAGGGGTTCGTCGTCGCGGCGGAGGGCGTCTGTACGGCCGAGCCTCGATGCCGATGAGTTTATAAACCTGCTTCATGGTTCGGATCCGGTGAAGCTGGAGCTTAATCGACTGGAGAACGAAGTCAAAGGTCAGTCTCCTCAGCTGGATCCACTAGATTTCCGCCCTGATTTGATGTGATATCGCTGCCGCTTTGATGCGTTCGTTTAGTGTCTTGCCTTAAAATTTAAAATACTACTGCAGATAATTCTGTTTTTGTTTGAAGCCCATGGATGCCTGATTTAGTTCTACAGAAATGTTGAAGCACTCTACTAGAACATTTCCCCCTTTTCTGCTGCTAAAACAATAACTTGGATATTTCTATGTTTACAGATAAGGAAAGGGAATTGGGGGAAGCGCAGTCTCAGATCAAGGCTTTGAGATTGTCAGAGAGGCTTCGGGAAAAAGCTGTAGAAGAGGTTTTATCATTTTTCTATTTTGCTTTTTCTGTTTTCATACCTGAGCACGGTTATTATGTTATATAGTCATCTTTTATTAATCTTTTTGTTTCCTTTTTTATTTTTCCTCTCTTTTTTGAATATTTATGGAAGGTGGTAGGGTGGCAAGGGGTGCTAGCGTGGTGGTCATGTTGGATTTGCAATTACACGTTTAATTAGTTCAGAGCGATCTTTGTTGCAGACTTCTAAGTTTTGTCATTGCCAATTAGCCTGGTTCTTGTAGGTTTGCTGACCTATTTGCTACTTTGTTCTCCATGACCAAACAATTAATTATTGGACTTTCTATGACTTCTTTAGAATGTTGAGTTACGAGTCTTTGCTTGGAGTCTTAATCCTTCTTATTCTAGTCTTGAACGTGAAAGAAGTAATACTGGCATAGAATTGGGTAAGTTCTTTCACTTCAATGGTGAGAGTTAAAGGTGACAAGGTTATTATGTCGATCATTTTTCACACTGGTCAATGTTTCCAGGTCTCAGGGCTAGGAAATAGCTCGTGTTACTGCTATTATAGATACTTACCTGATCATGATTTATTTACTATTTTATTCTTTTACTGCATGAGTCATAATCTGCATTATGTTTTTGTGGACGATACTCGAGCAGTAGATGCTATACTCGCTATTAAGTGGTTGTTGTATACACTCATTGGCCCTTAGATCCCGACAAATGCTAGACAGCCAGATTGTCAGAAGTGCTTGTTAATTAACTGGAGTATTTGATGATTGGCTAATTAACTAGAGTATTTGATGATTGGCTGATTAACTAGAGTATTTGATGATTGGCTAATTAACTAGATTATTTGATGATTGGCTTTGATTTGTCTCTGGTAAACATATAGAAAATGCCTCCTTTTATGGTGAGTCTTTGTTCTCCATTCTGACCAGCATTAATTTTACTATGATATCCTTGATATGGAAAATGACATTTAATGTCGGGAATGTGGGTTTATTTGAAAAAAAAACTTCATGGGTGTTATGAAATAATTCAGATAAAATAAGACAATTACTTCTCCCATGTAGGAAGTAACTCTTTTGTTCAAACTTGTGCGTCTTTTCCTTTTCTTTGATTGCACCTGTTTTCTTTGGTGTTCAGTTCTCCCTGTAAAATCTACCTACATGTATTTATTTGAAATACGTAAATTTTTTTGGTTTTCTTTAGCTCACTGATGAGTTGACAAAAGTGGAGGAGAAACTCAAATTAACAGAATCTCTCCTAGAAAGCAAGGTACTGGCTGTGACTTCTTCTCCTTAGTCTCCCACTTGATGTGTACTGTGGTAACACTGTGCATAAACATTCCTGTATGCAGAATCTTGACATTAAGAGAATCAATGATGAAAAGAAGGCCTCCATGGCAGCTCAATTTGCAGCAGAAGCAACACTGCGCAGAGTTCATGCTGCTCAAAAGGATGATGATATGCCTCCAATTGAAGCTATTCTGGCTCCACTGGAGGCTGAGCTCAAGCTTGCCCGACAGGAGGTTTGTTCCTTTAACTCATTTGCTCTTCTAGTGGAAGCACAAAGGCTATGTTGAGGCATGACTGAGATGAATTCTTCCATTTTTATTCTAGATAGCGAAGCTTCAGGATGATAATAAAGCATTGGACAGGCTTACCAAATCTAAAGAGGCTGCTCTGCTTGAAGCAGAGAGAACTGTACAGGTAGCATTAGCGAAAGCTTCTATGGTGGATGATCTTCAAAACAAGAACCAAGAGTTGATGAAGCAGATCGAAATTTGCCAGGTAAAGCGATTTCTTTGGCCATTTTATTTTGAAGTTTATGATTGCCTAATTTATTATTACTCCTTACGAGAATTTTCCTGCTTTGTCAGGAAGAGAATAAGATATTGGATAAAATGCATAGGCAGAAGGTTGCAGAAGTTGAAAAGCTTACCCAAACGGTACGTGAGCTTGAAGAGGCTGTGCTTGCTGGTGGGGCAGCTGCCAATGCTGTGCGTGACTATCAGCGGAAAGTTCAGGAGATGAATGTAATGATCCACAATGAACTCTCAGTTACTGTAGCAACTACTCAATAAATTGCAAATAATTAAATACTGAAATATCTTTGTTTTTTAAATTTAATGTCTTTCGTTTTTTGGTTTGTAGGAGGAAAGGAAAACTCTTGACAGGGAGCTGGCACGTGCCAAAGTAACGGCGAATAGGGTGGCAACTGTCGTAGCGAATGAATGGAAAGACGCTAATGACAAAGTGATGCCTGTCAAACAATGGCTAGAGGAAAGAAGATGTTTGCAAGTGCGTATCTTTTCGTGCCACCTATCACTCTAGTTATCGAGGAAATATATGGACTTTATTTCTCTAATGAGACAATCTTGTAATTAATGTAATTTGTCGTAACAGGGCGAGATGCAGCAACTTAAGGACAAGCTTGCCGTTAGTGAGAGAACTGCCAAATCTGAAGCCCAGTTGAAAGTAAATGGGTTATTTCATTATTTACTGTTTAATAAGATGATTGTTGCAGACAATTTATGAAGTTTCTTAAATCTTGAATAAGCTTTAATTCTATCGCGAATCATGCAGGAAAAATATCAACTAAGACTCAAAGTTCTTGAAGAGACTTTGAGATCACCAAACACAGCAACTCGAAGCATGCCAGATGGAAGGAGCTCAAATGGCGTTTCTCGCAGACAGTCACTCGGTGGAGCTGAAAATATTTCCAAGTTGACATCCAATGGCTTTCTGCCCAAAAGATCACCATCATTTCAAATCAGATCTTCTGGTAGCAGTACAGTGTTGAAGCATGCAAAAGGAACATCAAAGTCTTTCGATGGTGGCTCAAGATCTTCGGACAGGGCTAAAATTCTCTTAAATGGACTAGGACCGAATTTCAAACAAAGCCAGTCTTGTGATGGAACTAAGGAATCTGAGACACAAAGTAGTAAATGCAAAGCAACTCCAGAGGAAAAATCAAGTGATACACTAGTTCCAGAAAAAGAGGATACTGTGCCAGGGTTGTTATATGATCTGTTACAAAAGGAGGTGGTCTCTTTGAGGAAAGCTGGACTTGAAAAGGATCAGAGTCTTAAAGATAAGGATGACGCGATTGAGGTAAATTTCTTTCTACATAGCTCATGTTACCTGAATTTGCTGTTATGCTTATAATTTGTTGTTTACATCTATAATCAGATGTTAGCAAAGAAAGTAGAAACTTTGACTAAAGCGATGGAAGTTGAGGCCAAAAAGATGAGAAGAGAGGTAGCTGCTATGGAGAAAGAGGTGGCCGCCATGCGTGTGGAGAAAGAACATGAAAATAGGGCGAAACGACTTGGGAATTCAAAGAGTTCTGTCAGTTCACAGGTGCTGCCTGGAAGGTATACCTGTTTATGTATTACTGTGCTAGTCCAATAGCATGATTTTTTTTGTTTCAATTGCATAATATGCCTACAAAGATTTCCCCCTGAAGACATAATATTGTTTTTATTTCCATGATTGAGACCCATATTCTGAATATATAATTCAGTGAAGTGGACCTATACGTGTCAATTTGTGGGATAAGCGTGTGCTGAATTTTTTGATAGAATACATATAGTCAAGTTATAATCTGCCAAAAATGCCTCATACATGAGGTCTGCAAATTTCGTGAACCTCGAGATGTAGTGGTTTTCTAAAAAAAAAAGAAGGATTTTCTACGGACTTAGTAATTTTTCTATGATGGAGTTTGCATGAGTTCAGATGCCAAGATTCTTAGCGTGGTTGGAGTTGTCCGCTCTGTCAGATGTGTAAACGAATTGATGAAAAATTTCCCTTCACCTCAACATGCCCAAAACTAAATTTCAACTTAAACAATGGGAGGAAATGATGTGCCATAATGCAGTATCCGTTAGTCCACTTGCGATAATTATCAGCTTGCTAGTTAAGTGGTAAGTAAAATTTTCAAATTTCGAAATGAAGCAGCGTGAGCTGACATATCCTTATCTCAAAGTTTCGTCCATGTCTCAAAGAAAGAGATGAAAGTATCAATGTTGACTATCGATTATTATATATTGGCTGATTCTCATATGAGTACATTACAAATGGTTGTTAGATCAGAAGCTTTCTCTAGTAACTCCACTTTTCGATTTCCATACTTCACGTCCTAAACTTGTCTCAACAAGTGTGGGGTTCACCCATTGTTCGTTAGTGAAAATTTTGTACTTTGTTTGGCCTGCCGCCATAACTGCTTCGTTCACACCCTTTTTCTTTCCTTCTTTTTGCCTTTTTGAGCTGAACGAAAATGGTACACCACTTTTAGTTTGTCATTTATGATCTAACTCATTCAATTCAATTAGGTTCTCAGTGTCATTCCATTACAATCATTTGTTGTTTTTCACAAACTTGTTCTCGCCCATTTTTTTTTTCACTTTGATATGGATCATCTTTTTTTTTTGAATTTAATGCTGCATTCTGATGCCTACATATTCTATTATGAAATGTGAATCATGACTCTTGCTGCACATGGATTTGTTCAGATTTGTTGATTTATTTATTTTTTGACATTGAACCCCTGCAATTTATTATGGCACTAATCTGCCTGTTTTTATTGACTTATTTTGTCCAATCATTGTACTAGATTCCCGACACTCGTCAGACCATTTCAAATGCTTCCAAAATTGTGCTCGACTTTGTGGACTTTTTTGTTGTTCCCTTTTCATGGATATGGATCTATTAGGGATTAAATGACATTTACTGTCGACAGTGTGAAAGCGTTGGGTGTTAGATTTTATAGTTTTTCTGCATCCCAAAATTCTAAGAAATGTGCACACAGTTTTCTGAGTGTCCCTTGTCGACTGACTCGATGCCGAATAATGATGTTTGATTGCTTGCATTTACAATGATAGAACAATATGGTAAATCCTATACATCTGCTGCATACCAATGTAATGTAAATGCACTCTACAAAGAAAATATCAAGTACCACAAAGATCCTCACAACATTTGTGATTCTCTTTTTTGCTAATAAAATGCAACTTATCTTTCAGGAGTGTATCAAGAAGTGGTTCGATGCGGAGCACACAATAACAAAAAAGACGATCTCGGCATTAATGATCTGTCCTGCGTAAATTTGCTCTTTATCCTTGTCATTCCCTAATCTTTTACACTTTGACTGTTGTTTGTGTAATTATAACAAGCATGCCAATGGCTATTTGGTTGGTGGCGACAAAGGAAGCAAAATTGTGCAAAGGATGAGAGGCCATAAATCTGACGGGAAATGGTTGAGTGGGCGTGCTTTCTGACATAGAAAATATAATCCCTCCCCCTCTGCTTTAAAAAAATGAGGATATTGAAGTTGAGCTAACCTTTTGGCAGTATACTTCGGGTGGCAGTTTTTCTAAATGTGTTTGTATAGGTATTTAGCTTTGTTGGCTACTTATCCTTTTCCCTGGTACACTTCTGTTGCTTTATTATTGTGTGCAGTCTAGTCTATATTTGAAATCTGCAGTTTAGTGTGGTTGGTATTTTGATTGAGGTTTGTTGGTATTTTTGTTATCAGATGCAATTTTTACACCTGGTTTTTCCGTCATTGTGTTCTTGTTCATCTGTATTCAGGGGGCTACAAAATTTTATTGCCTTTCTATTGGTGGTTATGCAGTTATGCCTTAAGATATTAGATTTATGGTATTTGAATTTGAAATCCTCCAACTTTCATTATCATCCCCAACATGAATGAGGATTTGAACTTGTAAATTTGAAATATATGGATTTCAAATTTCTCAGTAAATCCCTCAAAACAAACAGAGCTTTAGGTTCTTTTGTTAGATTTATGGTATTTGACACATCTGTATTTCGCAAAATTGAACTTATAAATTTTCTTTTACTAACGATCGTGCAAAGGGATTCAAAGTTCAACCTTCGCCCACACTTAGATGCTTTAATACTACTAACCCAAGATTTATTTACTTAAAAAAAAAACAAAAAATGAAGTGGACAAAAAAGAAAGAAAAAAAAATCAAGTCGACCAAAATAGAAAGCTCGTATTTACTAAATACGTTTTTTATTGTAAACCGTATTCAGCAAATACGGTTTTCATTATAAAACGTATTAAGTGAATACGTTCTCAATAAACAAATATTACGAAAGTTAAATAACGTAATTAACATAATTAAACTGTAGAAAAACGTATTTCCTAAATACGTCTTATATTTCAAAATTACCAAACGTATTAAAGAAATACGTTTTTATGTTAAAATTAATTTAATTTTATTTTTGTAATTATAAAACGTATTTAAGAAATACGTTTTATAAATAAAATCAATTTTTTCATTTCGTGAAAATAATTTAATTTGGGGAAAAAAATTTGGAACATAAAACGTATTTGTTAAATACGTTTTCCTGTGTAATTTTGCCCCAAATTGATTATATTTGCCCTAATTTTAATGTCAACAGAGAACGTATTTACGAAATACGTTTTTGAATTAAAAAGAATAGAATAGAAAACGTATTTAAGAAATACGTTTTTTGTATTAAAAATATATAACCTCTTAGTCAAATACGTTTGTATACAAAATCCTGTTCACTATCAAATGCACCTGTTCACAACCAAAAAATACACATGTTCACAACAAAAAAATATACCTGCTCACAACCAAATCCATCATACCATAATTCTTCGAACAAACAAATGAAACACAATAATTTGCCGAACAAACAATATATACAAAACGATATAATTCGGTTTATACATACAATCCAACAATTCAAAATAAACACAAAATCAACAAATTCAACACAACTAACTAGGAAGGAGTGAATGGTTGTGTAGGTTTGCGCGGTCTAGACCCCCTCCTCCGAGTATATACCACGTGTGAAGAAGACGAAGGTCCAGGTGTGAGAAGCGTGTCAGTTTGAAAAGCCTGCTCATCTTCCTCTTCTTCATCTGAGTAATTCAATTGAAAAAAGAAATTATAAATTGAACTATAAAAAAAAAA
>BKCP01005294.1:2426116-2440075 GCA_008636005.1 Striga asiatica | reverse complement strand
CTTTTTTTTTTTTTAATTTTGAGGTAAGTGAATTTTTATTCCTGCGAGTCGCAGCAGCCGCGGATGAAGAATGGAAATGGAGGAGAGGAGGAACAGGTTTTTTTTTTTTACTTATATTTTCTTAAAAACCGTATTTAGCAAATACGTTGTATAGTTTTATTTAATTAAAAAACGTATTTGTTATATACGTTTTATTTTATTTTAATTTGTTAAAAATTAATTAATATTAAAAACCGTATGTATCAAATACGTTTTCTAAAACGAAAATTGATTTTTTTTATAAAACAAAAATTGATTTATTTAGGTTTTAGGGTTTCCAATTTAATTTTGGGGTTTTCTGTAAAACGTATTTTGTAAATACGTTTTATAATTAAATTGACATTTTTTCGGCAATATGTTTTTTAAAAAAGTAAACAAATTTATTTTGAAGACGTATTTACTAAATACGTTTTTTGTTAAAAAAAAAAATTAGAAAAACGTATTTGTTAAATACGGGCTTTCTATTTCAGTCCACCCACATTTTTTTTTTTTTTCCACTTATTTTTCAATTTTTTTTTTAAATAAATCACCCCCCAAGATTTATTTACTTAAAAAAAAAAACAAAAAATGAGAAAGCACTGTACTAAAACCTATATGATTTTGTAACTTAACATGAATGACGTAATATTTACTTTATATTCTTGAAGATTGGCATACAGAAAGAGAAAGCACTGTACTAAAAATCAGCCAAGGCGTGTGCTAGGCGTCGTTTGGTTGTTTTTAATTTGCATGAATTAGTTAATAAAAAAAATTGGCAAAGAGTCGGCTAGGCGGTGTTTAGGCGGGCTCGGTGGCGCCTAGGTGGCCCTAGGCACTCTTAGGCGGCTTGGCGGCAAATTTTCATTATTATTTTTTGTTTTTTAAATACTAATAATATTATTTTATTATTATATATTTTTTATAATATATTAATATTATTATTTAGACTTAGGTATATGAATTTATTATAAGTTGATACAGTTTTATTTTATAAGTAGTAAAAATAAATAAAAAATAAGGTATTTGATCTTAATTTTTAAATTCCGTCAACTTTGCCTATGTGATCTAGACGCTAGGTGCTAATCGAGTGTCTAACGGACGTCTAGCGACGACTTCTAAGACACTGATAATACATAAGAAAAAATTACGCTAATTAAAAACTACTACGCCAAACAAATGATTGATCTTTTTCCTCCTGATGTTATATATTATTAACTATGTCCGGCACCGCGTCGTCAAAATACTCTTTTTTTTTCTTTTTTCTTTTTTATTTTATCTTGCTTTGGTTTTGGTGCAGCGGGGCGGTCAATTGACAAAGGAAAATATAGCTTTGGTCACGTGGATGCACGTGCTTCTGAGTACAACACCACAAATGGAAAACATGAAAAGGTTAACAAGTGTTGCATAACCATACGGACTTCTGGATATGATTGGGTTTGGCATTGAAATTCCAATAAATAGTTATTGCGTTTACTAGTATAGTAGTTTATTATTGGAATGTTATTAGGGGTGTATCATGTTGGAAAATATTGAATGAATCTTGTAACATAACATTAATTTTTTAAACATCTTGTAAATTTAATTTGTAACTTATTTTTTAATGTTGCAAGAGTTATAACCTTCACTTTTTTAAATGCATAAGTTATTGAATGTGGGTCATTTTTATGCTTGTATAAATAGTGGTGTCTTCCTTTGAGAAGAACACACAAGAAAAAGTTAAAATAAAAGAGTTCTTAAAAGCTTTCCCCATTTTTTTTGTAATGTTTTGGTCCAAGCATAATTCTAGTTCGCCGGATTTGTTTAGGTTTTTCCGTTGTATCCTTGGAAGCAGACGCTCATACGGGGCGAATCTGTTTTACGGACACTGTGTTCTCACAGGCCTCGGCATTTTATATAAAGCCATCTTAAAACAGATTCGACTAAAGATGGTTGTTGAACAAAATAGTATTGGCGTTGCTAATACCGGTGGTGCTACTACAATTTCTATTTCTACATCTGTTAATGTTCCGGTAAATCATGCTGATAAACCGGAAAAATTTAATGGCTTGAATTTCAAGCGCTGACAACAAAAGATGTTGTTTTATCTCACTACGTTGAACCTTGCGAGGTTTTTGATGAAAAATCCTCCAAAGTTGGTGGAAAATCCAGATATTCAAGCGGTTAGTACGCTTGAAGCATGGACTCACTCGGATTTCTTATGTAGAAATTATGTGATGAACTGCTTGGCTAATACACTGTACAACGTCTACACTTCTATTAAAACAGCGAAGGAGCTGTGGGAGTCTTTGGATAAAAAATATAAAATCGAAGACGCTGGAGCCAAGAAATTTCTTGTAGGCCAATTTCTGGACTACAAGATGATTGACTCGAAGACTGTAATCAGTCAAGTGCAAGAGCTTCAAATTATCTTGCATGATATCCATTTCGAGGGAATGGTGGTGAATGAAACTTTTCAGGTGGCTGCCATAATTGCAAAGCTTCCACCGAGTTGGAAAGATTTTAAAAATTATTTATTACATAAGAAAAATGAGATGACTGTTGAAGAGCTCGTTGTTAGACTTCGAATTGAAGAAGACAACAAGGGCTAGGATAGCAAATTGGTTAATCCTTCTTTGGTCAAAGCCAATGTTGTTGAGCATGGTGAAAGTTCACGTAGAAATAATAAGAAAAAATATGGCAATATTGACAAGGTAGTATTGGGGCCAAACATACAAATTTTCAAGAAAAAGTTTTCTGTAAATTGTTATAATTGTAATAAACCTGGCCATAAGGGATTTTATTGCAGGTTGCCAAAGAAAAAATCAAGAAGCCAACATGGTGGAAAACCTGGCCAAAGATGTTGAGATGCATCTCGCCACAATTATATCCGAGTTGAATCTGGTGGGCTCAAATCCACATGAATGGTGGATTGACACGGGTGCTACCCGTCATGTTTGCTCAAACAAGGAATTGTATAATGTCCTTGAAGAGACAGTGGATGGAGATAAACTCTTCATGGAAAATTCTGCCATGTCTGACGTCAAAGGAGTGGGGAAAGTGGTACTGAAAATGACATCTGCAAAAGAGTTGACTCTTAATAATGTTCTTTATGTACCAGAAATTCGTAAGAACCTAGTGTCTGGTTCTTTGTTGATCAAACATGGTTTTTGTGTAGTGTTTGAATCTGATAAGGCCATTTTGACAAAACTAGTACGAATCTTGTGCGATGCACGGGTAAGAGATACATATTAATATTTATATTAAACGGTGGGATATACGTTAATAACATAACACGTAGAGAATTAAAGTAAAACACAACCGCACGTATGTCTATATATTTGAAAATAGAATAAAAAACATAACCATTTGCTTTTGAAAATCTATATTGTCAACATCTTGCTGTGTAGAAAAATTACAGAAGTCAAAATAAAACGTTGGAAAATCGGTAGGATACTCCAACACTTTGCAGTAATAGATTGTTATTTACCAATGTTACTTTCTACCATCCTCGAACTTGACACTCATTTTTGTAATGTTAACGTCACGAATTAGTCCAGTTATGCGGCCATCCTGTAAAATCGCAATACAAAAATAATATTTTCGTCAAAAATATTAAAATAATAAATATTGCAAACTACTATTAAATCACATAATGAAGAATATTAACATCACTATCGTGGAAAACTTATTTTTAAATAACTTCTGTAAGAGACATCAAACATCATCTTAAAAATGCTGCTGGAAGTTTCAAGATGACCTTCGTATTTCATTTAAAATCGTTGATTGGATCAAGGGTTGATCCATGCCTTTATTTTGAATGTGTGAGTTTATGATTAGTATTGGATTTCATTTTACCAGGAATGTGAGTTTATTTATAGATGAAATTTTGGTGCATATATATGCACTTATTTTCTAAGTTTTAAAATGTGGATTTATATGATATAAGATTATTACTTGATTTGATTATTTTTGGTGATTTTGAGGGAAATCGGATCATATCTCAAGAATATCCTAAGACTTGATAATGGGGAAATATTGTTGTTTTTTCACGTGCTTTTAAAAAATATTTTAAAATGTGTGAAATCACATTCATACATTTGACACATACATACACTTAGACGCATTCCTAAAAGTGGATTTGGACCTGTTAATATTAATCTATCATAAAGGCGAGAAAATATCTCATTTCTTGCATGAACAATCAGAACATATAAAAAGCACACCAAAATGAAGTTTGAAATACTTCAAACACTTTAAGGAAATAAAAAGTTCCATGTCCTTGATTTTATAACCTTGATAGAGCTTTAATTAATGAACTATGGTAAAAGGATATGATGGCAATTTGCGAGCAAGAGTCTTCTACTTCATAACTACATAAGTTTTCGGCATTCAAGCTAACATGAGAAAAAGGGAGAAAACCTTTGACATATATTGAGATATTCCTTGAACCAATGAAACCAAAGAAACAATAAAACTATCCCAATAATAGAAAAACATAAATACAAAATTTCACATGACCACCAACCTCCTCCAATAGCTCTTCTATATGTTCACTAAAATTACTCCAACTATCCAACGTGGGAAAAAAAATAAAAATTGACAAGTCTTCTAAACAATTTTAAGAGAATTGAGATAAATATGAAGGTCTCCAAATAGAAATTTAACAATTGAACAACAATGAAAGGATATTCTATGGCTTGCTAAATGTGTAGGTGCACACACATGATTTAATCATCCTGTAAATATTAGGCTGTCCAATTTGTTTTCCATAAGCATGTACACTCAGATGAAAAACAGCACATACATCTTCTAAAAAGAAGAGTGAACACAATGACCGTGCACTTCTGCTTACGTTGTATACAAAATTTCACTCAATAAAGAATCAATTCTAACCATGGCAGCTCACCAAACAATACTGACTGTAATTTGGAGTTCCAGGCAGCAATGATAGGAAACTAAACATATTAGTGAGACTTACACTTACATGCCCATAAAGAATTGACCCTTGACCCTACCAACCATTACACAATTTCACTTTGGTGTTCGCATGTGAACATGGATTTTCATAACATGGCTTGAACATTGACAAAAAGTTTATTATATAAATATGATAGATCTCATAAGTTGTTGTTTTCATGAGGCACACAAAAGGAGAGTGAATTTGAATCCCTAAGCAAGATTACTTAGCTACTTAGCTGCTATGAGTGTGTCAAGGGAAAGAAAAAATATTTGAACACATCCTATAGAATACTAAGCGGTTAAACACATTGAAGTATATTTAAGACAAAACAGGGTATTCAAACCTAATATGCATTTTTCACATTGAAATAATAATCCTAAAGTTACCTCCAAGTTCAACTTTGGAAGATAGCTAATTAGCAGTTCGCTGAAGAACACCTATGTTAGATGTAGTGACTGTCTACAGGTGTCTGCCACAGAATGAGATTCAGTGTCCCCATAAAGAACTTGCTTTAATTCTCAGATGAGCTTTCCCAACTCACTAAAATGAGAAAGCACAAAAAAATTGTAGTGATGATCACTATACTCCATAATAACTCTGCATAATCACAAGTCACACAATTGTCAATAAGAAAACAATAGGCCTAACAGAAACTATAATAAGGTCGAAAGAAAAAAAATATGCGGACATCAATTGTCCACCACAGGACTATTTCTTTCCAAATCCAATATTCTAATTTTGTCACAATGTTAGCTACAAACACTAAAATCACTAAACCCATAAAATAACGTTGGAATGCTACCTTCTCATCGCGCTTGAGAGTCGAGCGCTCCGCCAACGACAAAGATGAGTAGATCCCACGTCTAACTCAACAAATTAGCAGGAGTCTTGTAAAATGTTTTCTGTTCAGTTCCTTGTAAAATGCATAAGTAATTGTGTAGTGCTCTTTTCTGGCCAATTTTTGACTATGTTATGTTTCAGCTTGATTATGGTGTAAAATTTTTAGAATTTTTAAACTAGGTTTGATAGGGTTAACAAATTATTTTGTGATTCTGCTCGAATTTATTTTAATTATGATAAATTGTTCTGAAGTTGAAAAATTCTGAAAATTTTTGGAAATTCTGATTATATGAGTTTTAGCATGCTGTAAAAAGTTTAGAATTTTTGGAGTTCAGTTATGATCAGTTCTGATATAATTGTGATATTTGGCTGATTGTGGTTTTAATTTTATAAAATTGTTATCCTGAGTGTTGAAGGCTGGAAAATTTATGTGATGCTGTTCATATGCTGTAGTATTTTAGATAAAAATTTCATAGCCTGAATCGTCCATTATCATCTGCTTTTAATTTAAACTCGTTTTTGCTGAAAAACTTGTTTGAATTTTATAAAATTATGCATAAGGAGTTTGCAGCTGAAATTGGGTGATCTTACTTAGAACTGGGATGTGAAATTTATGTTAAAGTTTCAGAACCTAACTCATTGATTTGATATGCCTTCTAATTCAAGTGTGAATTTGAGAAATTGTTTTTCTATGTTGAAATGTGCCAAATGTGCCATATGTTTTGCTTGTGGCTCGTTTGTTGTCTTTCACTTGCTTTTGTGTGAACTCGAATATGTGGTTTGATCGAGTCTAAGTCCTAGTGTTCCCATATCCATAGAACTTCACGAACCACTTGGTCGAACCGAGTTCGGCTAAGTCAACTTGTGAATTTGTTACATAGGTCTAGATTAAAGTGTTGACTTTAGTATCTGGACTTAATGTAGGTGTCGAGAGGTGTTGAACCTCGCTCGTCTCGAGATTTGTGATTTGAACTGTAGCTGCTATCAGGTGGGTACATTTATGATGTATTCCATATTTATCGCACTTAATATTTCGTATAAATGCTTTGTTTGAAAAATGGTGTATGCGTGAGAACCCTAGTCTAAGTGTCCCGCATGTTAGTGCCTTTGAGGATGCATAAACAGTGAGAGGTCATCGGCTCGTAGATTCGGAGAGGTGACGCCCAGGTCCGTATGATATTCGTGAATGGAAAAAACATCTCTACTGTCTCCTGGAAAGGATCCCAGGCCCGTAGCCATTCGGTGATGGGAAGGTTTCCAGTTACTTCCTTGCTGTGTGTGATCGGAAGGTTGTTGTATGTACATAGGAGGTTTGTGATAGGGCCAAGTAGGGAGTTAGACTGTTGGATTCTATGCATACTGAATACTATGGTTATGATGGTTTAAAATGTTATGCGAGATATACTGTGCGATAATGGTGAGCTTGTTGGTTATGTTCACCCCCATTATTTTCTTTGTTGTCTTTTCTCTTCCTTTGTTCTAGCTGGAGGCGGTGGCGTAGGACGAGCGAGATGGTGGTCATTATGTGCTGAAACCTATGCTTCCGCTTGAACTTAATACTTATTTATTTTGCTATTATGCTTTGAATTATTTACTGCTTCCACTTTTCGAACTAAATTTAAGTATGTTGAACCGTGATCATGCTAGACTTTTGAAATAAATTTGAGACGTAGGTTCTTGGATTGTTGGTTGTGTTTATTTGTTGTGGTTAATACGTAGCGCCCGTTACTCGATAAATGTTTTAACTTGGATTAAAAAAAAATAATAACTCTGATTTTTTTAAATGCGGTAAATTCTTTAAAATAAAACGGGGCGTTACAGTTGCACAATTGGAAGAAGCAATTTCTGAAAAGTTTACACTACAAAGTGGAAGCTTTATAGAGCAAAGTGGAAAGCACTTGAAATGTTTAGAGGTTATGTCATAGAACATTACTCCTTTCTGTTGAGAAGTTATATGATCAGCTTATGGTGGATTTGAGGAATAATACATGTACTTGTAGACAATGGGATATAACAGGAATACCTTGTGTGCATGCTTGCTCAGCAATACACTTTCAGCATAAAGATCCTGCAGACTTTTTGTCTGAGTATTTCTATACTGAGAGGTACTTGAGTATGTATAGCCTCTCATTGGAGCCCATAAATGGAAAAAACATGTGGCCAGCTGCACAAGGTTATCCAATCTTGCAATTTTTATTCATTCATAATACTAAGTTTTTGTTATTTATTTCTTTACATTATTTAATCATTGTAATTTTCTTTGTACATAACCAAGGGGAAGGCCCAGAAAGAATACTACACCCCACACTGTGGTTTAAATTTCCATTCATTCATAGTACTAAGTTTTTGTTATTTATCTTTAATCATTGCAATTTTCTTTGTACAAAACCCAAGGGGAAGGCCCAGAAAGCATACTGCACCCCACACTGTGGTTCAACCACCCCAAACTGAGGTTCAACCAAACATGGTGACATGACAAGCCCAATGGTTGAGACCATGACAAGCCCACCATGTAAGACCATGACAAGCCCACCAGTTGAGAGGCTGACAAGACCACCAGTTGAGAGGATGACAACCCGGTCTGTTTGAGAAGATAAATAAAATGCCGGTTAGGAGGTGCAGTCAACAGTCATCAGCCATACAAAAAGAAAAAGCCTTGGTAGTACTTTTATATGGAAATTTTCTTTGGTACCAATAATTATCAGTAACAATTATTTTGTTCATTTGTTTGGCAGACAAGGAAAGGTTTTGGTATCTTGCAATCTGAGAAAACTGGTAATGTTTACATGAAGGTATGGTTTTTTTTTTTTTATAAGAATTCACTATTTCTGAAATATAATATAATTATTGACTAACAAATGGGGTAATTATTGGATAATATAATGCAATTGTCATCTGCAAAAAAGATTCATGTGATTTCAAACACTGCTGGAGAAACAGGCCAAAGCAGTGGCTCAACCAGAGGGTAAAGCAGTGAGTCAACCACTGCTAGAGGAAGAGGGCAGAGGAGTGGGTCAACCACTGTCAGAGGAAGAGGGCAGAGGAGTGGGTCAACCACTACTAGAGGAAGAGGACAAAGTAGTGGGTCAAATGGGAGAGGTAGGAATGCAGGGGACTTCATATGCACTCAAGAGAGTGAGGCTTGAAATTAAGATGTAGTATTGTTGAACTGATGTGGTACCATTAAACTGATTTTGTTGTTTTTGGGGTTTGTTGGTTTTCTGTATGGAGACTCAGTAATTTGAACTGATCTTGGGGATGTGTTTTTCAGTTTTGTGGGATCTGGATGTGTTATGGGATATTTATGTGTGTTGTTATGTGAAAATCACTTAAATGAAGTGTTTTGTTCTTTGAATGTGTTCTGTTTTTTTGGAAAGGAAGTGTTCTTTGGTATTCATGTTATTTTATTGTGGGGTTTAGAATGTCTTCATGTGATATTGTGCCGTGTCAATTGTGATCTGACAGGCATAAGAGTGTACCAATAACAGGAATAAGATAGTTTAGCTAACATAAGATGAATCAACCCTCATAACACTATGCACAATAACAGAAATAAGATAACTCTTGTAATAATAATTCATTCAGGCAAAAGGTTTTCAATTCCATTATATATATCAACCAAACATAATCCACAATTCACCTTAAAAGTCTAAGAAAAATACATAGATTTCATAAAATAAAAAACCATCAGTTCAACATATTAAGATCCACAATTCACCCTAAAAAGCCTATGAAAAACACATAGGCTTCACAAAATCAAAACCATCAGTTCATCTTCAGCTAATGGACATGGCCATTTCTACCAAACACAATCACAACAAGAACCATAACAACAACAACAATCAACAAGAACCATAACAACAATGATCAAACAAATCATCACTATTACCAATAAAAATAAATAAATAAAATCATCACTACATACATTTTCCTTTCAAGGTTTTTCACTTGAGTTAAGGTCTTCTCAAGAACCAAAATTACTTCGGCATTCTTGTGACCATCAACCTCAATCCCTGTCACTTTGTTTTCAAGCTCCTCAAGCTAAGACAAGCTTACTTCTTTCACACCCGACCTATCATTGTGTTGTTTTTCCATGGCCACCTTGTCCCGTAACTTTTCTTCTAAAGCTCTTTTTGAGCCTTCAATCTGATGAAGTATGTCTTTTGGAACTCAGACAATGCGGGATCAATCCAATCAAAGAAACCACAATCTTTTATCTGTTGCATATCAATTAGAGCAAAAACCATATTTTTATCCACCATTTCTTCATTCCTGTCTGAACAAAATTGTTGTAAAATTGCAGAACAAAATACAATAATAAATTACCTTTCTAGATGGACACCCGTAGAACCTCCGACATGGATTGTCGTCAGTCATGGAGGTGAAAACATCGGCCTCTTTCTTATAGCCGCACAGCTTCCGCACCGGGATATTGGATGAAGCGCTATGTTGCGAATTAGGGCTTGTACGAGACGAGTACGACATTTTCAGAGGATGAAGCTGCGAAATTAGGGCAACACTTTGGGGAAGAACACGGATCGAAGCTGCAAAGTCTTGAAGAATACGATCGAAAATTAGGGTTCAATGGATGTTGATACTTGTACGACTAAATTTTCAGAGTAAATTTGCGGTTAGGGCTAGGGTGATGAAGCTGCTGGATTTTGGGGAGAACACGATCGAAATTAGGGCATGAGGTCGGGTTTGATTTGGGGGAAAATGTGTTTATTTATACCTGTTTACCACGTCAGCAACATGTTTGTCCACGTAGGTAAAGCTAACGGACACGGTGGCAAGAATGCGACGGCCGTTTCATTTTAGGTTCCGGTTGCAAACATATGACAAAATTAGGTTTTTCTTGCTAAATTTCAAAAGTTTGGTTAAAACAGCAAAAAGTTGTAAGGTCGTGATATTACCAGCAATTAGGCCTAAGAATAATGACAAAAAATTATTTTTTTCAACAACATAAGAAAACAAAATTGTAAACTATCATATGCAATTATTTTTGTAAAAAGATTTCAATTTAGGTTTCTTGTGCATATTTTTCAACTTCCCCAAACAAAAGAATTTCAAATAAACAAGACTAACTTAGACAACGAAGATTTGTCAACTAAAATTTTCATGCAATATTATTTTTCACCATGAGTTTTAAGTATTATTATTTTGAATATTGTATTTCAACTTTCAATATATTTGACAGAGTTTATTATGTAATGTACTTCTTGTGTGATTAATGAAAAATGAATAGACCATAAAAATATAAAAAGATAAATATAATTTAAAATTACATTAATATATATTAGGTGTATCGTAACTAGAACTAAAAAATTAACAATTATATTGGCAATAATCTACTAATCAATTTCATATTATATTAGGTTGCCCCACACACCAAGCTGATATGGCGTTATTTTCTTGTCGAAAAAATTCGATCGCACGCTGAACGTAGGTGGCAGTTCCCACGTCCTCGTTTTTCTACTTCCATTCTCTCTCACACGGAGTTATTCATTCATATACCATCACAGATCCAATCTCATAACTTATACTGCAATTTTCACGTTTCCGAAAATGGCGACAATGGAAAGCCTGATCGGCTTAGTGAACAGAATCCAGAGGGCGTGCACCGTGCTAGGCGATCATGGCGGTGAGGGCATGTCTCTTTGGGAAGCCCTTCCTTCCGTCGCCGTTGTTGGTGGCCAGGTCTCATCTGTTCCTTATCGTTCATCATCTAACATGCTGTTTGATTTTTTCCGAATTTCCTGCAAATGATCTCACATTATTTAGTTTTTTGAAATCGGCACAGAGTTCTGGAAAATCATCGGTCCTCGAGAGCGTGGTTGGGAGAGATTTTCTGCCTCGTGGATCAGGTAAAATCGTCGTCCTTGGTTGTTTGCTTCTTCTTCCCCCTCGGTCGGTCATTATATTTAGATTTTATCCATCTGGCATCAATCAGCATTGTGATTTTTCGTGAAATTTGAGATAGTAAATATTCCCTTTGTGCAGCATCATAGATAAAGGATTCAGTCCACTAACATTGCATTTGTGGCATTGCATGTAATGGTTGACTCACATTTGTGCGCAATTTGTGTTGTGGAGTTGATTGAAGAACTTATAGTTGTCACATCTTAGACTATGGAATGTGCTGTTGTTTGACATTATCAATTTTGTACACTACATATGGCATTATATTTCTGGCTAGCCAGAAAGAGGTAACCGATGCTTTTGCTGATCATAGATCAATTTGGACTGCGGGAAGTGTTTGTGATATGGTCTCTTACAGTGAATCACGATATGTAATAGACAAGTTTTGTAAGGGAACTGATAAGAAAGAAGTTCAGTGGAAGATCATTTGGTAGGTCAATTCTCACAGCTTTTCACACTGCTGTGAGATAATAATAGTTGATGATTTTCTTGAGAACAGGGTATTGGAACTCATGTACAATTGTTAAACCATAGCAAGCTGTTTTAACAATAACTCGTACTTCTTCTATTTTTGGTCTCTTTTAAGGCATTGTGACAAGGAGGCCATTGGTGTTGCAACTCCATAAAACAGAGGGAGGGACAGAGTATGCAGAGTTCTTACATGCACCAAAGAAGAAATTTTCTGACTTCGGTAGGAGTTTTATGTACTTAATTTTCTTCGGGAACAACGTTCATAGACTAGTGGTAATTCTAGGATGTTGCGTTCAGTTAACTTCATGTTGCCTTCTTTTTACTAGTCTCTCTTGTTTTTGATTTTTTATTTTTTTTGCTTACTTTTATTCTTTTCTTTTATTTTCGTTAGGCTTTTCGTATAGCGGAGTTTCTCTTCATTTTCATGTTTGTTCACTTTGTATCTTTCACCGTCAGTTTCTGCTTCCTACATCACCTAACCTCTCCGTTACATTAAGATTCATGTATATTCCACCGAGTTCATGAAGAAACATGTATATGACTTTCTCCCAGCAGCTTGCTGTGTGCCCATAATATAAGATTTTGAGAGAGTCAAGAAACCTAAATGCAATTTCAAAACCTTGAAGACTTTCATGAATAATATGCCCTGAAAAGAGTAATACTTGTGGAGGAATCTCAACAGTTCCATTTAAGTATGTTAGAAAGCTGTACTATTTAATTTAGTGTGATATAGTATTATTTTAGATGTATCGTGCATATTGTTGATGTGGAGTTATGAGTAAGGCATAGTTTTTGGTAGAATATTATAGTAAAAAAGGAATTTTTTTTTAATGAATTATAAATGTATCTGTCTGCATATGTTCATTTCAAAGTTTATGTTCTCAATAAAAGTATGTTGAGTTACTGTAATTCTATTGACCCAGATATGTTCTCCAGACTACTTGTCAAGTTGCTATAGAATAACATTGCCATGCTTTGACTGTAGCCTTCCAGTTTTTCTATATAACTAGGCATTTTTTTGGATGGTGCAGCTTCTGTACGTCAAGAGATAGCAGATGAGACGGATCGCATAACAGGGAAGAGCAAACAAATATCCAACGTCCCTATCCATTTGAGCATTTACTCCCCTAATGGTTTGTCATTATACTTTCATACTTTCCGTCCACAGTCATTTTCTTTTAAAAAACATGGAATGGTTCATGTTATTTCAGCTCTTAACTCCTAAATTATGTGCTATTGGGAGTTATACCTTTAACTTTAAATGCTTTCTTAACAATGCTGCTGCTGTTATATCTGAAAATAAATGGATATGATATATAAGTTCTGTAGTTAATAGGTTACATACAAAATTTTATGTGAAGTTGATGAAGATGTGTGAATAGTATGAAGCTCTATTTTGTTTCCTGAATAGCTATAAAATATGATCGGCAACAAATCCTCACAGATGTCATATTTCGCTTTTTGTGTCATATGATAATTTTGGATGCATCTTTAAATGCTGGTATATATACAGATGGTAGTTAAAGATGTGAGACCGGGAATATAGACTTTATATTGTGAATCAAGTTATATTGAGAGGGATATTTAATCATGTTTTTGTTGTCAATTGTATGCAGAGCGTATTTACACGAAAAAAGTTCTAAAAAGAGATTTCTCTGTTAATTAGCATTGGTTTATTTAGGTTTATTTCTCCATGTCATTATTCTGGTATTCCTTCTACCAATCACTCACCTTTTACATCCCATGTCCTGTTTGACAGCATTGTTTATTTC
>BKCP01005294.1:2396586-2409773 GCA_008636005.1 Striga asiatica | reverse complement strand
AAAAAAAAAAAAAAAATTTACCTTGTTGGAGAAGAATCCTTTGCCGAGGCCGTAGAAATTTTTCAACATTTTTTTGGATTTTTTTTTATGCTCGAATCGTTCGTTGAAGTTCGGAAGTTTAGAGAGATAGAAAGTTTAGAGAGATGAAACAAAAAAAAAGGATAAGGGCAAAATAGTAAATGGGGGGGGCGGTGACTAGTAAAAGGGGGCGGTGAATAGCGATTGAATTTCTTTTTATTTTGATAATTAACTTAGTTTACTCTTTAATAAAAAGTTACCAAAAATCATAATTTCTTTTAAATTTGTTTTTCTCAATGATAAAAATTAACTAGTACAGAGCTCGTGCGATGTACGGGGTGCACAAATTTAAGGTTATTTATCCAGGCTTATATATATACATGAATCAAGAAAAATGTACGGGATATATATAGTACGTGACCCGTGCGAACGAGATATATTTATTTGGAGAATATTATATTATAAGATGCAATATTCAATAAAAGTTTATAATACGCAAGAAAATTGTACAATGTTCAATAAAAGATTTATAATATTCAAGTTGAGTCTTAAAGTCTCTTGTACATTAAGACTACTGACAAAATAATATTTTAATCAATGATTTTTTTTTCTTTGTAGCCAAATTGTACATTAAGTCTCTTGTACATTAAGACTACTGACAAAATAATATTTTAATCAATATGATTTTAATCAATAATATTTTACCCGTTCTTTTCTTTTCTTTGCTTTTCTTTTCATTGTAGTTTTATTTTTCTTTTTTTTTTATAATGAATTTAAAGATATTCTAAAATATATCAAAAATTAATTTTTTTGTTACAATTAGGAATTTTTACAAAATATAAACTCTCAATATATGGTGTTAATCAACGTTTAAGTTTAAAAATTAGGAATTTTTACCTCTTTTAATCAACGTTTAAGTCTAAAAAAAAATAGAGTTATTATAAGTTTTTTTTCTACATCTTTTAAAACATTAAATATGGGCATGTTAGGGCTAGCTTGTAAAATAATTAATATATTATCTCACTAAAACAGTTATAGTAATAAAAATTTAATTTTAGCATATAAATTTATCCCTTGATATAAGAGAAAGTAACAGTTTTACTTATTGTTGTACACCATAAAATATTTACTTATTATTTTATTATATAGTAAAAAAGAAATATTGTTAAATAGTGTAGTAGAATTGTTATAAAATTATATGATTTTTTTTTTACAATATGAATTTAATATTTTTTTATGATTTGATAATATAAACAAATCTATACTTAACTTTGACAAATAAATACTTTAGTAAGTATTTAATGTATATATTAAATAGGAATATATTTGGTATAATCAAATACCAATTATAATCAAATAAGTCAAAGTGTACATTTTTATTTGGTATTTGATTTTTTTATTATTAAAATATTTTTATTATACTTACCTTTTTAAAATAAGACAAATAAATAAATCAATTAAATAAATAAAATATTATAATACCAAAATAGTAATGACATTTAATGCAGTTGACTTTTCTGGATAGTAAATGTAGTAAATAGAATCTCCTTTTATATAAGTATAGATTGTATAATACGGAAATAGTAATGCAATAAACGTTGTTGACTTTTCTTTATACTAAATCTGGTAATTGGTATACCTTTTAATATAAGTATAGATTAGGCTACTAACAAGACTAATAACAATTAAAATAACTCAAAACCATACTTGTTATAAATGATGAAATAAAATATGATGAACGTCTGTATAAAAAAAATAAACTTTAATTAAAATAACGGGTAATTAATATAACGAGGTGCTATAACCAACCAGTCTTAATAATATTTTGGTCCTTGAAAATGCAAGACGTACTTCAAAAAATAAATTTTATACTTAGATGATTAGGTCTTGCGACCGAACTTGAAATTGAATATGCAAGCATGATCATGATGAAACGCTTCAAAGTTTTTAAGTGACTCAAAACATGAAAAATGCATATCTTGGAATCCGCGCGGCACGAAGGAGGCGAGTGGTCGAATTTTACAAATTTTTGAAATTAAAATTTATCGAATCTACAGAATCATCGACCTGCTCTGATACCACTTTATAATGCCTCGATTTTTAAAAAGTAAACATGACATATTTAATGGGGTGTTAATGGAATTTGAAAATAATACTCGAGCCAAAATCAACATTTTAATTTTGAAAGCACAAAGGTATTTTAACATTCAGTATTTCAACATGCACTGTTGCACACTCTGATAATATAACTCATAAACAACTTAGCAATTCAAACTTTGTGAACTCAACTCGGCAACTGCATCATATCCTCAAAACTCAAATCATAATCATGAACTTCATATCGTAGTTAAAGATGAAGGAAAACATAATGCGTTCAAACCCAAATTTCAAAGTCTCAAAGCGAACTCAATCATAAAATACTCAAGTCATAATCCAAATTAAAACAATCATTTAAACATAAAAAAACCAGTCTAATTTGAAGGTGACCACCGCGCCGTCCCCGATCTCGACGCCAACTTGTCACCTGAAAATGTTAAATGAAGGGTAATCATCAACAACCCATTGGGGATAAACTAAGTAATTAAACAAATTATTGACAGATATCATCATAGTGGTACGCATATCCAAAAATGAATCATAACAATGAATAGGAACACTATGAATCATGAACATGTAGTCGTGCGACTCTGGGTGCACTGGGATATGTGGCATATCGGCCCATGTATATATCTTTCGGGACGCTGAACTCATTAACATGTTGTCGCACGACTCTAATGCACCCAATAACTTGGCCCGTCGGCCCATATATATGTATCTTCCCGAAGGCTTGTCGAGTACCCCGAAGGTCCTGGTAATTTGCTCGAAGGCCTTGTGACATGTATTTACAACCATAACGATAGCATGCAATTATAATGCATAAGTGCATCAAAAATCCCCACCTCAAATTGGCGAATGCATAAAATAAATGAACGTCAATGATCGTCTCACAAACTCGACTCCTTGAAATCTACATGATGAAATTATCTAACATAAATATAATGCATAATTAATAATTTTTTGAAAATTAATTTAATTATATGCTGCTCGAGGTAAGACTAAGGTTCACGAAGAAATTGATTTATGGCTTGACGAATAAAATTTAATCAAGGCTCGGCTTAAAAACTCATATTAGTCTTGGTAGACTGAAATTGGAAAAAGAGTCATTGAGGGTCCACGGGATGGGGTTTGGCTCTATCCGGCACGCGGTTGGTGGCTCGCAGCTGCACCTGGAGTGCTGACGGGTCGCGCGGCTCACGCCTGAGCCTGCTTGTTTGTCCCATTTTTGTTGTTATTTTTGTCGGTATTTTGTTGGTCTTTTCCACTATTTTAGGTTGTTTCTAAGGATTTTCTGGTCCTTTTAGTCGTTTCTTGTGTTTTCATTGTTATTTTGGTGTGTTTGGTATTTTTGTTATTTTTTTATTTTTCTTCTTATTTTTCCTTGTTTTCCGTGTTTTTTCCGGTGGTGCGATTTTAGGTGTTAGGTTTGTCCGGCTGTTGAGCACAGTCGAGAGAAGCATAATCCCGTTCCGGTTTTGAGGAATTCCATGCCGGTTCATGCGACCAAACATGCGGAGGTTGAGTTTCCAGCTCGGGCAGTACCCGAGCAACGGTAGCCGAGCACGTGAGTCGAAGAAAAAGCAACATTTTTGGACTGCCAGGGCCTTAGCGCCGCTAAGGTCCGCCAGGCTAGCGGCGCTATCTTTCTTACCGACGCCAAACTGTATCAGCTGAGACGCCTTAACGGCGCTAAGGCCTTAGCGCTGCTAAGGTCTGTTTTTAAACAACGGCGATTTTCATGGATTTTGAAATGAGGAGATGATATTATCGAGCCTAGGGCATGTTTTTTATCCTTTGAGACATTGTGTACTCGTTTTTCACTTCCAGAAACACTTTTCTCTTAGTTTTTCATTGGATTTCAATCTTGGATAGTGAAAACTCCAAGATTCGACTTTTGGATTTAAATTGCTCGTTTTTTTGCGACATTGATTTCGTTATTAATCGTAAGCATTTCTTTTCATTTTGTGTATGAATATGATGGCTTGTTTAATTGTGAATTGTTGTGTTGAAATTGCAATGAGTGGCTAGATTCGTTAACTAGGGTTATGGGATAATTGTTCCGGTTCGTTTTCGTTTACGTGTATGTTGATTGCTCTGTCTTTGCGAGTTGTGCTGATCCTAGGGTTAGATGATTGATCACCATCCTAATCTATTTAATCGATTTTAGAACCGAAAGGGGAGAAGTCGATCGATCTTAGCTCGTTTAGAATAGATTTGTTCGGAAACGTATTGTCTATGTGTTAATTGATTCGACAATTGTTCGTTTATGTTTATTCTCTTGTTACGTGAGTTATTGAGAATGAATCTCTAGATGAATTAGTTTTTCGAGTCCTTTATCCGAGTAGTCGATTGCCCGTTAAATGTGTTTAGAACTGGATACGATTGTCCCTGACACCCTAGTCTCTTTATTTCTATTTGAATTGTGTTTTGAGTTGCGAGATTGGAATTACTTGTTAAGAATCATTAGTTGCTAGTTGAAACCAAAAACAACTGAATTAGAGTGTTTAGGACTTGTTTTCTCTTTTCGTGTGATTGAATATCCGTACAAATAATCCGGCTGACCTTTCTTGAGATACGACCCGGTGTTCCAATCTTTCGATTCTACTCCAGTAAAAATAACTACAACACTGCTGGCTGGTGCGCTGGGGCACTGGGCATGTGTGGGCACGAGCACTTGGAAGCGTGGGTGTTGGGCGCGCATAGGGTTGCTGGGACCGCACGCGGGCGTGTCTGGGAAACCGAGGGAGCACGCGAGTACACTGGAGCACCGATCAAGTCGCGCAGAATTTGCGGGTCACGAGTTGAGAATGCGGGCCGCGCACTGGGTAACGCTGCGAGCATCGCAGGGGGCGGCGTGCGGGTCTCAGCTGGGAACACGGGCATCGCGCGGCTGCATCCGCGAGCACCACGCGGCTACTACTGGGACTCAAATGCGAGCGGGTCTGCCTGCGCTTGAGTTGCGGTGGTTCACGACTGGTTTCAGCGGTTCAAGGCTAGCACGTGGCTCGATAGCCGAGGGTTCGGAGCTTCAAGGGCTCGAAATATATGGCTCGACTTAGGGTAAAAAGTTCATGAAAATTTTGGGTTTGGCTCCCTTGAATTCAATCAAAAATTTGAAGAACAATGTAAAATAAACTTAGGAAGAAATATGGAATACCTTGGGAAAAGAGAGATAGTTCGACCTGATAAGAGTGTTGTCGGGCTGAAGAAGATCTTGGCTTTGGGCTGCTCGTGGGTTGATGGATGGGTCGGCATCAAGGATTGCTCGTGGTCGCCATGAAGAATCTTGGTTGCTTGAGGAAAAGAGAAAGTTGTTTAGAAGATGGAAAGAGAGGATTGATGGTCGATTGATGAATCTAATGGGAAATTAATGAGATAGAGAAGGAGAGGAGATAATTTGACCGATGCTCTTTCAAACATCTCTTATATCATTCCTTTTTATTTTGATAATTAACTTAGTTTACTCTTTAGACTTTAATAAAAACTTACCAAAAATCTTAATCCCTTTTAAATTTATTTTCCTCAATTCTTGATAGATAAAAATCAATTAAGCTACTAACAAGAAAAATAATAATAAAATAACTCAAAACCATACTTATTATAAATGATGAATTAAAATATGAAGAACGCTTATATCTATATCTATATTTATATGTATATAAAAAGGTTTGATTATTTTTTAAATAGTAACTATTTTTCTCTAAGAAAAGTGTTGTTTACTAAATCTGAAAATTATCTAAACAATGTATGGTATGTTCTAAAGGTACAATTTAGGTAATTGCGGCTGATTTATTGAGGTAATATTAATCATATTAAAAATTCCTTTTTTAAATGTATTAATTACATGTGATTTCTGCAGATTTTTAAAGATACAATCTAGGTAATTGCGGCTGATTTATTATGATAATACTAATCACATATATTAGTCTCTAGAGATACACACACACACACATATATATATATATATATATAGGATGTGGTTCAAATGAGAACCAAGTCCTAATGTGAGAACCGTGAGAACCACTATTTTTAATTGTATGTAGTGCTATGATTGATTGTGTTTTAGTGCTATTTTTAATATTGATGTATTTTATTAAAAATAGCAACACCATTTGTATTAGCATATGTGAAAATGATAGCACCATGTGATATTAAAAATAGCATCATACACAATAAAAAATAGCATCAAATATGGTTCTCACGGTTCTCACACCAGAACTAGTTTTTATTTGAACCAGCCCCTATATATATATATATATATATATATATAAATGTTTGATTATTTTTTAAATAGTAACTATTTCCCTAAAAAAAATCTATTTACTATTTCGAGAAATTAATTTAACAATTTATGGAATATATCAAATGTTCACTTATAGAAATTGCGTCTCATTATTTAAGGAAGTATTTAAACCACATTTTAAGATACCTTAATTACTCAAATCATGTGAATTAATTAGTATATGGTATAAAGTGAACGAAATTATTTTTGGTATTCATGGTTATTTATATAGGAAATAGATTAATCAATATATGGTATAAAGTGATCAAATTTATTCAAGTTATTTGATGACTGTTTTTTGGTAGGGAATTTGTTGAAAAATTAATTAATATACCGTGTACTTTTTTCTGTAATGAGCAGGCCAGTATATTGATTTTTTTTTTGCGTGAATTTCAAATTTTCCTATGAATTTAACATAATAAAATTACAGTAACTCCGACAACATAAAATGAACGGATATTTTGATATAATGTGTTGTATCGATGTTTCTTTTATAGAAAAAGCTCTGGTCAATTTTTTTTTTTTTAATAATTAGTGGGTCTCGATTTAACTATTTTTTTGTTACGACATTTCAAATAATATTTTTGTGAAATGCACAGTTCATTTTTTTTTTAGCATGATAAAGAGTGTCGGTTATGTTGGCATAAAAAATCTTATGACTGATTGTTTTTACTCAACTACTTATATATTTTGATTTGGTTATTTTATACAAAAATAAATTCATATTAATTAATTAAACAATATAAGTTTTATATTAATACGTATTATTCACATAGCTTTTTAAATATATAATAAATTTTATCAAAATAATTATTTTATGGAATCACGTTATAGTCAAATCGAACTTCTGAATAAAAATATTGAAATGACACATATTTTGGAACGAATATAATGCAATTTATTATCAATTATGTGCAACGCGCAGGTTGTGTACTAATTTTGAATAGATATTTTTATGTAATTTCGCACCATTTAAATTTTCTATAATATTTTCAATAAATTAATATGGGTACATTGTATTACATATTGATTTCATGTTTTTAATTTATAATATTATTTAATGAGAATTTTTAATTTATAAATATTAATGAATATCGCTTACCGTGCATCGCACGGGATTCGTACTAGTTCCTTAAAACACTAACGTAAGAATAAAGTGTATCATTTGATTTGCGTAATCATATATTTAAAAAAACTAATAAATATCCACAATTAAAAAGAAATAAACTTTTAAGCTATTTAAATTATGTAATTCGAATTATTTATTCTATATTGTGTATTTTTTATATATAATAATTATGAATTAAATATATCTTATAATTTTTTTTTCTAAATTGTTTACTTATTATGATTTTTTTCACAGTAAAAATACAAATGACCATATATAAAAACGTAACATAAATATCCACAACAACAAAAAATAAAGTTAATTAATTGCATGTAAAGTGATACCAGTATTCGATATCTATACCTATATAATCAATTCTAAAGATCTTCTGCTTTAAAAATGCGTAGAATGTAATCAATACCATTTGTATGAAAGTTTTGAAAATAAGGAAATGAACTATAAAAATTTTATCTACTGAAATTGATATTTATTATATATAGATACCAAACTAGATACTTAACACAATAATATTCGAATTCATACTTTATATTTGTCTCGAGATATTCAAAATAACCAAGTTGTATATAAAGGTTTCTTTTGCCAAATATGTGATAGATACCAATTTATAAATAAAAAATGTGTGCTGCGATATTACTTTGCAATATACAAAAAAATCTATTTCCAAANCAAAAAAGCACTTGTGAATATATGAAATTTTATTAATAAATAAACAGGTTTCTTCTCACATCTACTCAAGAAAACGTGTTATAGTATTGTACATGAAGAACCTTGCAACATATATAAATATTTTTTTTCAAATTAATTATAATATCAAATATCAAATCATTATAATTTAACATAAATAAGTAATATTATCAAATTAATTAAATTGATGCAATTTCTAGACTATAAGTTGTTTTTTTTACAATATTTTCAAATCAAAATATTTCTGAAATTTAATCCATAAGTTGTCTTTTTTACAATATTTTCAAATCAAAATATTTCTAAATTTAATCCATAAGTTGTCTTTTTTACAATATTTTCAAATCAAAATATTTCTGAAATTTAATTCAATTAAGCATTTTACTAACTTTATAAATTAATAGATAAGTCATGTAATAACTCACATGCTCAATATTCTTTTTTAATTTTGCTTTTAGTCAATTACAATACTTTCAACATGAAGTGCAAATTCGATTTGCCAAAGCAAGTTTCAAGAACCGATAAACCATGTTTGATGTTGCACGTAATTCGAATAATTGTTCGCGTTGAATATAAAAACTACATGGAAATCCTATTTCATGACGAGGAGGTGAGTTTCATTTATTTTCATTGCAGTTCGTGTTCTTATATAGATAATAATACTAACACTAATTTTAACATTAATATTTGAAGTTTATTATAATAACTTTAGTACTCATGTGCTTGAATGTAAGGTACGATATTGGTTGTCACAAAGCTCTCCATTCATGTGCTTGAATATAAGGTATTGACTGGATCTAATGCAAGAGAAAAAGTGTTGATACTTTGAATGACTAACACCTTCCGCTTATAGTTCTTTTAATATTTCAGCGGAGGCAATTTTTCCTAAGGGTTTCTTATGCCATGGCGATTAACAGGAGTCAGGGTCTGTCTTTATCACATGTTGGCATGTTCTTGAAGAAGTCGGTGTTCTGTCACGACCAATTGTATGTAGTTGTTTCCAGTGTCACTAATTGAAAAGGCTTGGAAATATTAGTTTGCGGGGAAGATGGTGTGCCTACAAGGCAAAACATATTATCTACAATGAGGTTTTTAATAATATATAATTATATTCTTTATTCTATTTATTTAATTATCTTTATTCACGAATATAATAAGACTGGGTATATAACCTTAAAACCGTGCACCCCGTGCATCGCACGGGTAATTAAAATAATTGGTAATTAAAACAACGAGGCACTACAGAAGTTGGTGGGAATCATATGGCACAAACTGGAGACGGGTACTTGTTCTTTTCAAGATTGGTGTTTAGAGATAACAGGAGCTCAAAAACTCCAATACCATCAAAGTTAGGATAAGCCTTTCAACTTACCTTCTTTGGTGGCTTTGGTAAACTAGAAATTGTTGGGCCTTTGAAGGTGTTTGGGTCTCTGTAACTGAAGTGGTTGATAATGCACTTAGAGAGTGGAAGGAGTAAACTGAAATTTCCTTAGCACCAGAAGTAGAACAACAAAGTCTGAGATTGAGGAGTTAGATTCAACATGAGAAATTTTCCAAGAAGGTATGGCGATTGTTCTCTCAGTCAGTGCCTTTAGCTCATCCATGGATTTGATCATGCTTAGGGGTGTGGCTGAAAAAAAAAAATGGAAGGATGTTGAATGAATGGAATGAATCTATTGGAAGCTGCAAAGATCCTAGAGAAGCTGAACTTAGACGATTGAGATGGTTACTTGAGGCTAGTGTGATTGAGAACTTGGGGATGTTATCTGCTATGAGCAAAGAAGTTTGGCAGCCTCCCTCAAGTGTGTGGATTTTAACGCAGGGTACTTGTTCTTTTCAAGATTTGTGTTTAGAGATAACAGGGGCTCAAAAACTCCAATACCATCAAAGATAGGATAAGCCTTTCAACTTACCTTCTTTGGTAGCTTTAGAAAACTATAAATTGTTGGGCCTTTGATGGTGTTTGGGTTTTTGAAACTGAAATGATTGATAATGCATTTGATAGAGTGAAGGACAATAATAACAATAGGTAATGAAAAACTACCCTGAAGGGTCCTCAACAAGATAGCCTGCCACAAATGTCAATATTTTAGAATGCTCATCTAACTCTTAGCCACTAATATATATATACTAATCCCTAATATTTAATAATTAAACCCTAAAGCCCATTTAAGAGCCCACTAACTTAACTAATTATATTAACTCAATAATAAGGATAATTAGGCCTACGCCCTAGGGTCCAGCAGGAGCAGCCGCAACCTATTTTGGCCTTCTAGAATAAACTTTCAGAAATTGGTCTCTATCAACTTCTGCATGGATGGAAACAACCTTGTCCCCAAGGCTGAAATTAGAGAATTGGCCACGTACTTCCTCAGTGTCCAGCCAAACCATATCATCATCCCCGTGATCTACCCATTTTATTAGAACTTGTGGAACCATTGCCCCATTGCGCTCAACCTCTCGTCGAGCTAGATCCTTCTCTTGAATAAATAATGGGTCATCTCCCAATAATTCATCCGGTAATGTAGGCTCAACGAAATTCAGTCCCACCGAAGCTTTTAACAGGGAAACATGAAAGACTGGATGCACCCTTGCGGTATCAGGCAGTTTCAACTGATAAGCAACTGCTCCAATACGAACCTCAACTTCAAACGGCCCAAAAAATCGAGGTGCTAACTTAGTGTTCATGTAATGAAAAAGCGTTCTCGACGAAATTTCACAAACACTTTATCCCCTACTACAAGCTCCACGTCCCTACGATGTTTATTCGCTTCACGAATCATGCATTGTTGACCATGTTCTAGGTGCAAACGCAAATGGCGCAAGACCTCATCCCTGTCCATAAGATCCTCTGCTAATGATTATGTCCTCACTTCCTCTGGTATAAAACGATGAAGCATAGGAGGTGCACGATCATAAACTACCTCAAATGAAGTACCGCCCACACTTGATTGAAAACCCGTATTATAGCAGTACTCAACCCAAGCCAACCACTTACTCCATTCTCGTGGCCTTTTGGAACTAAATCAGTGCAGATATGTCTCAAGGCAACGATTCAGTACCTCGATCTGCCCGTCTGTCGCAGGATGATATGCGGAACTCATTCTCAACTTAGTGTCTGCCAACTTAAACAACTCTTGCCAGAACAAACAAACTTAGGAACACTGGATCTCTATATGATACAATTTATGTAAGAATACCATGCAAACGCACCACCTCTCGACAAAATAAATTTTGCCACAGATCGGGCGATGTAAGGGTGTCTTAATCCCAGAAAATGACCATATTTTGAACACTTATCAACAACCACCAGGATACAGTCAAGATTGCCCGAACGGGGAAAGTCCGAAATAAAGTCCAAACTAATGTCCTCCCAAACTCGATCTGGAATTGGCAAGGGTTGTAGCAGGACTGTTGGCGACTTGGTGTCGTGCTTGTTTCTTTGGCAGATGTCACAACGCCTCACAAAATCCGTCACTTGGCGCATTATTCCTGGCCAATACACGTTTGCGGCTATGCGTCGATAAGTGCGGAATGCCCCAAAGTGAGCCCCTGGTGGTGTGGAATGGAATTCTGAAATTAATTTGGTGGTCCACTCGGATCCACTAGGATTACCAAGCGACCCTTAGAGAAAATATTCCCATGAACGAGGGAGTAATGTGGTGGTGCGGACGTGCCAGATTCTAAGGCTGACACAATCTTGGATAATTTTGGATTAGACTGAATAACCAATTTTAGTCGACTCCAATCCATCCATGTGGGCATACTAATGGCTGTTAATTCCACCTCCTCCTGCCTATGTGATAGGGCGTCAACAGCTTGATTTGAAGTTGCAGAACGATAAACTATTTCGAAATCAAAGCCTAGCAATTTGGCAACCCAATTTTGCTGGGCAGGAGTAGTCAATTGTTGTTGTAATAGATGTTTCAAGCTACGTTGATGTGTACGAATTAGAAAGCGTCGCCCCATGAGATAGGGACGCCAGTGTTGGATAGCCATCACCAATGCCATCAACTCCTTCTCGTAAGCGGATTTAGCTAAGGCGCGATCAAAATACTCTTGCTAAAATAAGCCATCGGACGACCCTCTTGCATCAAAACTGCACTGAGCCCTCGTCCCGATACATCACACTCAACGACAAACGGTAATGAAAAATCAGGCATAGCTCAAGCGGAAGCAGAAATTAGGGATCGCTTGAGTTCTTGAAAAGCCTGTTCAGCTGCCAGACCCACTCTCGAGATGTCGTTTTTTTCAATAGAGACGTGAGAGGAGTGGAAATCTTGCCATAATTACGAATGAATCGGCGATAGTAACCTGTGAGGCCAAGAAAACCACGCAGGCTACGAAATCTTGCCATAACTACGAAGGAGTAAATTGAAATTCCTTAGCTCTAGAAGTAGTACAACAAAGTCTGAGATTGAGGAGTTAGATTTAAGATGAGATATTTTCCAAGAAGGTATGGCAGATTGTTCTCTCGGTCAGTGCCTTCAGCTCATCCAGGGATTTGATCATGCTTAGGGGTGTGGCTGAAAAAAATGGAAGGATGTTGAATGAATGGAATGAATCTATTGGAAGCTGCAAAGATCCTAGAGAAGCTGAACTTAGACGATTGAGATGGCTACTTGAGGCTAGTGTGATTGAGAACTGGGGGGATGTTATCTCCTGTGTGGAGCAAAGAAGTTTGCAGCCTCCCTTAACGACAGGCTTCAGGTGGATGTGGAATGGAATGTAATTGCAAAAGACATTTGGATTCTTTCTGCTCATTTTACTTCTTGTATCTTTGTTCAAGTTTCTGATTTTGGTTAGTTTGGTGTGTACTGTTTGAGCTTTGTGAGGGATTGAATTGTTCAATGTCCATTATCACCTGTTTAGCTAAGTCTAGTCTGTTTTAGTTGGATCAGGTGATCTTATAATTAGTCTGTTCTATGACCGGTTTAATAATTTATGCTTTATTGATTGGAATCATTGAAAAACAGGAAA
>BKCP01005294.1:2360460-2395952 GCA_008636005.1 Striga asiatica | reverse complement strand
CCCCAGCCTCGACGGCGGCGCCCACGCCGTCGGTATCTCCCTCCACGCCGGCCTCTCCACGTTCAGGTCGAGCAGGAATGTGTCGCTCAGGAGCGACCCCCCGTCGGTGCACCCACCCGAAACCACCAGCTTCGACCCCTCGAGCGTGCACGAGCTGTGCCACGAGCGCGGCGGCGGCCGGCCGCCTCCCCCCGGGACCTCCCGCCATGTCGGCCGCTTGGCGTCGAGGTCGAGCACAAACACGTCATTGAGCAGCCCTTGCTGCCCGCACCCGCCGAACACGACGAGCCACGAGCCGTTGAGGCACGAGAGCGTGTGGCCCCAGCGCCCGGGAGGGGACGAGTCCACGCTCACGCGGCGCCACTCGGGGGCCGCGGAGTCGAGGTTGAGGACGAACGTGTCGTCCATCGGCTGCATGTTGACGCCCTCGCCCCCGAACAGGACGAGCCGGTTCCCCGCGGCGCACGCGCTGAAGTTGCAGCGGGACGGCTCGACGGAGCCCCCGACGGTGAGCTTGCGCCAGCGCACGGCCTCTAAGGTGGTGAGCTCGCGCGCGAGGCGGCCCCACCCGGGGTTGTTGGGGCGCTTGGCCATGTGCAGCTCGAGCGTGCCCGTGACGTCGCGGCCCCACGCGTTCTGACACACGATCTTGCGGACGTGCTCGTTTTTGGTGAGCTGGCGGATGCGGCGGCAGACGGAGCCGACGGAGGCCACGTCGCGGGGAGTGAGGCGCGAGAGGATGTTGTGGGCGATGACCTCGTCGGACAGCTGGAGGATGCCGCACGGGTGTTGGTGGTGGGGGGTGAAGACGGGGTAGGATATGTTGTTGAGGTCGAGTTTGGCTTCGGAGAAGACTTGGATGCCGATCACGTGGGTCACGCTGCCGTCGTCTCCGTGGATTGGGGTGAGGCGTAGGGAGTTGAGTAAAGGGGTGCCGTCTTTGCGGAAGTTGAGAAGCTTCCCTTGAAATTCCAAGCCTTCTTCGAGGCACCTCCGGATCTCTGAGACTACCACGGGATCCACCAGTGGGTGCCGCCGCTTCGCGCGCGGGTCTCTGAATTGCAGGAACCGGCTGAATGCAATTCACAAATTTAATTTTGCCTAACAAACGTCAGTGTTTTCTCTCATTTCACAAACTCAACACATCACATAGGTAGTAGGTTACCCAAGTTTATTAGTTGGAGCGAAATACAATTTTGATACATTATTATTATGAATTCCAAGATTTCCATAAAAATGCGCTCTTCCCCCACCCCCCTTTCTTTACCGAATTTAGAACGCGATCAAAAATTCAGAATTTTAATTTTGCCTAATAAAATTCAATCTCTTCTCAATTCCCCCAGAAATTAAGGAAATCTAAAGCAATCGGATCCAGGTAATAGATAGAAATCTAGAAATAGTTACCGGAATATTCACAAACACACACATAGACAAACGTGTATACGAAAACAGTAATAAGCTTTTACTTTTTACCAGTTGCGACCAAGGACCTCATCAGCGCGAAATCCGGTGGCCAATTCGAAGACGGTGTTGACGTAGATGATAGGAAAATCGGGCTCCAACGCATCCGACACGACGATCGCCGTCAGCAGCGCCGTCGGAGAGTAGAAGAGTCGGTCCGCCGCACGTGAAGCCACATCCGGCTCGATGTCCTGGTCCATGTCGTACGCTTCATCGCTGCATTTGAGCCGCTTGCGGAGCAGGTGACCCGGTTGCTCTTCGTCTTCGCTTGCTTCCATCCCCATCTCTCTCTCTATCTCTCTATCTCTCAGTAAATTCGGTTTGGTGTGCATATAGTAGAATAGAAAATACATATATCTTTGTATACATATATTATATATTTTTTTCCTTTTGACTGTTGTTGGCGGGGCCCGACCTAAATATCTCCCATGTGATTTAAGAAATTAGCTGTCATTCACCAGTTAATCACGAATTTGCCACCGGGCCTGTGGTGGAGGCATCACGAAATACCAAAGATTGCAATATAATTCCATAATTTATCATAGAGTTAATTATAAAACTTTCATTTATTTTTAGTAATTCCTACGCAAATTTTAAATATTTAAGTCAAAAACTTTTTTTCTAAAAAAAAAATTAGCTCAAGATTCAATACTCCAACTTAATTTTTTTTTTTCTAAAACTTTTTTTAGCGAATAAAAGATCTGTTGAATCTCTCTCCTGTAGGTCGAAAATTTCCAAATTAAACCGTAAACCCTCCTTGTATGTTCTTTCTTCTCCATGCGCCTCTCCTTCGTAGACAGCTCCGCTACCTTCGCCTTCCGACGGCGATTTTCCCGACAGGTCTTTGATCCTCTCCGACATGGCGCTTCCCCTCTGTTTAGGGTGGCCATGGCAGGGTTCTCGCGGGGATCTGACGGCACGCCGGTGATTTCATCGCGGTGGGTGCCGTTTGTTGTCTCGCGACGACAGGGCTGAGGCAAGTACCTTGCTTTTCCCTAATGTTGAGAATGGGGTTCCTTCGGTCGGGCGTGTGCCTTCTCTGTTTGCGTTGGCTTGCGACTGTCGGCTTGTGTTGGGAGCAGTTCGATACGGGTCTCCAGGAGTAGTCCCAGTGTTGACCTTTTTGAGAGGGAGTTGGATCCTTCGGTCTGGGTCTAGGTAGTCGTCTTAGGAGTTTCTAAATCTGAGTCTTGGGCCGAGGTCATGTTTATGTTCTTGGTTGGTTGTCTTGGGTTCTGGTCGAGTCTTGAAGGGTGAGAGTGGCTCTCCAACTGGTGGGGATGGCCTAATTCTAACTATTAGATTTTTTTTTTCCTTTGTTGTGTTTTTTTGTGTGTTTTTTGTTGAGTTGTTGTGTTTTTCCTATTGGGAGCGTGTTTATTCTCCCATTTGAGAGCGTTTATTCTCCACTTACGCAGTTATTTTGTGTAGTTGTTGTGAGTGTGTTTGTTGTTGTATTTGTTGGAAAAACTTATTGAATGAAAATTGTAACTTATCACTTTTAAAACCGTGTCTTCACATTTAAGAAAAAAGAACTTGTAACTTAGTTTTATTAATGTTACAAGAATCTTTAACTTCACTTTATTAAATTTTGTACTAAATGAAGTATTGATTAATGTGGCTATGTTAAGCCTATATAAGAAGGCTTATCTTCTTTTGATAAAGACAAGAAAAAGAAGAAAACAAAACAATTGTTAAAGTCTCTTTCCCCATTTTTCTTTAAGTGTGTTGGTCCAGGCATAATTCCAGTTCGCCGAATTTTATTCAGTTTTGTCGTTGTATCCTGGGAAACAGACGCTCATACGGGGCGAATCTGTTTTAAGGACACTGTGTTCTCACAGACCTCGGTATTATATATTATAGCAATCTTATTTTTTAATTTCTCAATAAAGTTCCCTACAATCTTAAAATAGATTCCCTTAAGGATGGCTGCTGAACGAAGTACTATCGGCGTTGCTAATACCGGCAGGTCTTTGATCCTCTCCAATATGGTGCTTCACCTCTGTTTAGGGTAGGGGTGGGCAAAAAAACGAATTTTTCCGTACTGAACCGGACCGAAATTGTAACGCCCCGTTTTATTTTAAAAGATTTACCGAATTTCTTTATAAAAATCAGAGTTAATTTTTCGCAAAATTCCAAATAAAACTCTAATATTTAACAGGTGCTACTTAACTACGATAACAAATAAACATTTACGAACTAATAAATTGAACCTATACATGCATAACTATCAGTTCTAAAAATAAACCAACCACATTATTCATAAGTCACGAAACCAACCAGATAGTTCAACATGATTCAACGGTTCATCCAACATGTTCATAAAGCCAAAGCGGAAGCATAATTACTCAAAATAAAAACAAGTATTTCAACAAGATAATAAAAGCAGAAGCAAAGACACAATATTCCAATGACCACCACTCGATCGTCTCTCGCTGCCGCCGCCACCAACCATGCTCAACCTAAAGATAGGAAGAGGAACAAGAGGACAGAAAAATAATGGGGGTGAGTATCACCATCATACTCACCATTACAGCACAGTATATCTCGCATAAAGATTCACAACCATAAATAATGTATGCATAGAATCCAGATCTATCTCGCCCTATCGCAAACCTTCTATGTACATACAACAAACCTCCCAACCAAACATCGGCAAGGATGTAACTGGAAACACTCCCACCCCGGATGCAACGGGCATAGGATCTTATCCATGAGACAGTGGAGTTGGTTTACCCCTCCGCTCTACACGGATTCGGGCGTCCAGTTTTCCCTTTCACTCTACACGGATTCGGGCGTCCACCTCCCGGATGCAACGGGCAGGTGACCTCCACTGATCATGCATTCGTCAAAAGGCACTACCGTCGGGACACTTAGACTAGGGTTCTCACGCATACAAGAACTATCCAAACAAACATTTATATGAAATAACAAGTGCGATAAATATAGATTCTGTTATAAATTGAAATCCTCAAGCATTCATCAATCCACACCAAACAAAGTAAAGAGAACAAGCGAGAGAACAAGAGACAGAAGAGCAGAAAAGTCTCTCTCTTTATTCATCGTATATCACCCTTTTATAGGGTTTACAAGTGAGAAGCCCTAAAACCTAATTTCCCTAACTAATGGACTTCAGGCCCAATTATCGATTAGTAATGTCCATATACATATATTTATAACACTCCCCCTTGGACATTACTACATCATGTCCATGTCTCGTTAAAAACCTCGCTACAAACCCCAGTGGGAAAAAATAGTCGAGGAAAAGAGTACATGACATATGCATATTTATGTGTTACACTTGCTGCCTCGTTAAAAACCTTACTAAGTAAAACCCAATGGAAAAAAACTTAGCTAAGGGAAAAAGAGTACAGCACCGGCCAACAGGGCCTAATTTTCAGAATTACAATTAGCCTTCCGGGCTCGATCTTCAGGATTTATTTATCGCTCCCTCTGAAGGCAAGAGCCTTTCAAGTTACATTTATAAATGTTTGTTGCTCCCCCTCAAGGTAAGAGTATCTACATAAAATCGTCATTGGTTGCTCTTCCGGAGTTAATATGGATTCAAAAATATCATCAAATGTATTTCCATAATTTATTTGTGTAACACAAACTGAGTTATCTTCAAGATAAATATGGGAAAATTTAAATAACCAATGGTAAAGAGTTAATACCATTTAAGAGGTCTATAACCAATCGAGGACCCAGTACTTCGGAAATCAATTATAGACTTGATGTCTTTATCCACCAATATCATATATCAAGTCCAAAGATAACTCAACATACATGAAAGAATAATAGGATATTCTCAGTTTATCACGATCTCTTTAAGAAGAGAAATAGTAAATGTTGCTAGCAAATTCATCACAAATGTAGTATTAGGCCTGATGCAGTTTTGCGTGATAAAAGTTAAGCACAATTGCGCTTAGTAAATAAACTTCAGGTCGTTTGTGGACTTCAAGTCCATTGGAACTTCAGGTCCTATAATATCCTCATTTGTTTCTTTGGATCTTTGTCAAATTCCAAATATTTGACACTCATTGGTGTTATAATTTTACATCACTAAAAGAGATTCAAGTAGATTGGTTGGGTATAAATACTCCTTCTAGGAGATGCTCGATCTACAAGTCGAGATAATACTCTTTGGTATTTAACCAAGAGTTTCATTCTAACTCCGTCTATAAGCATGAGCTAACTTATTTAAGCTTTTACATAGTGGTCACCACATAATCTATTTGACCGAGATGATCATTTTGTATATTATCATTATACACAAGGTTCTACCTTGAATAACATACTTTACTTCTTCGGGAAGAATTTAGTTGGTTGTACCACATCTTACCAACAACTTCAAATAATTAAACTAATTATTATTTAATTATCGTTCATCTCGGGCACTCGAGCCCATCCAGGACTTTTCACATATGACTCGATAGTCATGTTAATGATGTTGCCATAAATATTAACTTGCGGAATTATTGGTAATGAGAGAACTTATAAATATTTGGGTCTCTGCATAAACCCATGAGCATAATCTCGCTATATTTACATCATACCACCACATCACATGTTTCATATAAATATTCATTATCCTTCTGGGAAATGTTATCCTCCTGGGATATATCGTGTAGCGAGTGAAAGCTCTCCCTCAATTTTTCTTTCTATCTCAATCAACTTAAGCGCTTCTAGCACTTCTATTCTTTTGATCCGGATCATTATTTGAGATAGTTAAGAAATCACATAGGCAAGTATGTTGTCGACAACTGATATTCAATTTATATTTTTCTCTCAACCATTTGATAGCCATATTTATAATCATTTCCCGTAAAATCTAATTTTGGTCGTTCCGCAATTCCAGTACTATAATGGTTTGATGCACGTGCAAGATGTACTGGATCAATTCTTCAGGATTTTATTATAAATGAGTGTTAATTTTTGAATATACATTTTCCGCGGACTTTCATACATCATATTAATTATATCACCTTATGCTTCAAGCATTAAGGAGTCAATCATTCCCTAGGGAATTTGCTTACTTTGTGGTACATCTATATATTTACAAATAGGTCACTCAGTTGGTTAGAGCATCGTGCTGATAACGTGTTGTAAATTGAAATCCTCAAGCATTCATCAATCCACACCAAACAAAGTAAATAGAACAAGCGAGAGAACAAGAGACAGAAGAGCAGAAAAGTCTCTATCTTTATTCATCGTATATCACCCTTTTATAGGGTTTACAAGTGAGAAGCCCTAAAACCTAATTTCCCTAACTAATAGACTTCAGGCCCAATTATCGATTAGTAATGTCCATATACATATATTTATAACAGATTCAACATAAATGAACCTACCTGATAGCAGCAATAAATTTCACAATATATGATTCGAACGGTAGGATTTGAGGTCAACACCTCGGGACACATACAAGAAATCAAGATAACTCTCGATTACTATTAGTCCAACGAACACACAAACTTAGTCGAATCCGTCAACTAAGTGGCTCGTGGAAGATTCTCGTGGAACTATGGAACAGTCGACTCGACTCGAACCAAATATGGAAACAAACACAAAAAGGACAACATACCAAAGACTCAGCCACTTCACTCAACATTCACACCACTTACATAACATGAAAACAGGACTTCATATATTAAAGATCATTCCCGCTTTCAAAGGCTAACATGTTAAACAAATAAATCGGGTAAATAGACAATTAATACTCATTTTCTAGATGACCAGGTAAATGAACGAATTTGGATATGAAATTTGGACACATAATAAACATTGCTGAGAATATCACATTCACCAAACTTCAACCTTACCACCTAAACATGCGATTTTATAAATTTTATACAAGGTTTCAGCAAAAACAAGTATGTATTTAAGTGACTAAGCAAATGAATGAATATGAATATGAACCTAATATTATTATGAAGGTAAATATAGCATTCTGGCAGTGTTATATAAAAATTTCATGCATAAACAATAATCAAGCGAATTATGATAATTATTCTAAGTTTCAGCAGAATACACATTTTTAACAAAAACTCAAGAAAATGAATTCAACAATTACCGGAACTTTAACACCATCAAATATTATTCTAAGTAAGCACTCTGACCAAGTTTCATGAATTAACATCAAGAATTTGATTTTTCATGAATTTAATAAAATTCTGCAGATTTGAACAAATAATCATTTACCCAGGCAAATGACCTCCAAAAATTATGAAAATTTAACACAACGTACAAATACAAGGGAGCAACATATCCAAATTTCATAATTTTTGGGCAACAATACGATTTATCATGTATTTTACAAGCTGCAGCAGACACATATCTTTAAAAATTCATAACCAGAAAAATACAACTTCAAATTGAGCAAAGTCAAAACCCTTGTGATCAGGACACAAAGATGTTCCATTTTCCAAGAGATTTCCACGAGATCATTTCAGATCATAAGGTTTTCGAATTTATCCTTATGGATCTAAAACGTACACTACATGAAATAACAATCTGAATAATAATTTATTCAAGTAATTCCCTTTTACCATGTATTCGTGTAATTTCCAGCAATATAACACATAATCACACGGGATTTATGAAGTTTAGTAAAACGAATTTACCAAAAACCAAAGGGAGAAATACACGAGTTCGGTTTCGGAAAGGCCCGGAGACGATCAAGTCCTAAGGGCGGGGAAATCATCCGCTTGGGCTTGCGTTCGTAGGCGGCTCGCACGTCGAGGGTGGTGACTGGAGATCCTTGATGGCTCGTGGCTGAGGGAAGTGGCGTCGAACGTGCCAAAGGGCTGGGCGTGTTCGCGGTTGAGCGCGGGGCTCGGGGCGCGGGCGTGCGGCGTCGCGTGCGGTGGGGCGGGCACGTGGCGTTAGCAAGGCGGAGCTCTGGGGATTTTTCCGACAACAAAAAGGAGAGAAAAAGGAATATGGGAGCTCTGAAATTCTCAAAGAGAAGAGAAGGAAAGAGTGCCGAGAGAGAGAGTGAGGGAAAGGGAATGGAGAAAGAAAGAGAGAGCTTCCTATTTAATGAAATCAAAATGTAACCCCCTCCACATAAAATCTGGTCATAAGGAGAGTGATGAGGGTCAAATGCTGATTTAATGGGATAGGGTGTTACATAATTTGAATTTAAAATTCAAAAAGAGGTGTCATGCATGTAAGGATGGGAGGGTGGCGGGTCAGGCGGCGCATGCGGGCCTAGTGCGTGAGGCGTGCACGCGGATTGGGAAAAGCCCGGGTTGGCGTACGATCGATAATTAAATGCCCGACTCGGTTCGAACATTAATTAAATTAATTCGGTTCGATAATAAAATAAATACACTTAGGAAAATACGAGCATATAATCACGTAGAAATTAATTAATCGAGTCCAAAACAAATGGAGCGCTACAGAAATGGTCTCGTTCCAAAAAATAAGGTTCTGAAAGATTTCCTTTATTTTTGTCCCGTTCCCGGTACCGAACTGTTTTAAACAATGTCGGTATCGGTTTTGAATATTTTTATCCCGGACCGTCTCGTTTATCACGTTTTAATTTTTTCATACAATAAATATATATTAGACATTATTATTGTACTTTATATTAGTATTGTAGTACCAATTACATAATTAACAAGGTAATTTGGGCATTAGCAAAAAAATAAAATAAAAGTAAAAAATAAACAATGCATTTGGCAAATTTGTTTTAAAGAAAATATTTATGTTAGATCTTAGATGTTAGTGAGTGGTGACTTAAATTTAATGGAACATTATGTTTTTTTAATGGAATCAATACTCTTTGATAATTTTGTTTAAGTGAATACTGGAATCGGTGTGTTTATTTTAATCAAAATTATGAAATCAATATGTTGGTTGTTTGTTTTAAACTTTAGTGGATCGATACTCTTTAGTTTAGTTTATATGTTTGTCCCGTCTTATCCTGGTCCTGAATCGTTTTGTCCCGGTTTCGAATGATACCGGCTCATTTGGGACGGTGTCTCGTCCCGGACTGTTTCCGGACCGTTTTATAAAAGCGGGACAGATACCGGGACAAGTCAAATCCCGGACCATCCCGGACCACGCCCACCCCTAGTTTAGGGTGGCCATGGCGGGGTTCACATGGGGATCTAACGCCACACTGGTGATATCATTGCGGCGGGTGCCGTTTGCTGCCTCGCGACGACAGGGCTAAGGCAAGTACCTTGCTTTTTCCTGGTGTAGAGAATGGGGTTCCTCCGGTCAGGCGTGTGCCTTCTCTGTTTGCGTTGGCTTGCGACTGTTGGCTTGTATTGGGAGCGGTTCGATACGGGTCTCCAGGAGTAGTCCAGATGTTGACATTTTTGAGAGGGAGGTGGGGTCCTTTGGTCTGGGTCTAGATAGTCGTCTTAGGAGTTTCTAAATTCGAGTCTTGGGCCGAGGTCATGTTTCTGTTCTTGGTTGGTTGTCTTGGGTTCTGGTCGAGTCTTGAAGGGTAAGAGTGGCTCTCCAACAGGTGGGGACGGCCTAATTCTACCTATTAGATTTTTTTCCTTTGTTTTTTTCTTATGTGTATTTTTTGTTGGGTTGTTGTGTTTTTTCCTATTAGGAGCGTGTTTATTCTCCTATTTGGGTGCGTTTATTCTCCACTTGTGACAGTTATTTTGTATAGTTGTTGTCTGTGTGTTTGTTGTTGTAGTGTGGGTTGTAGGCTACCTTTAGGTTCTCATGCACTAAATTCAGCTTTGTAGTTACTTAAATCAGTTGTATTGATTGTTTTCTAATTGTACATATGTTTTTTTTTTTTTTTCTACAAAACTCTAAAAAAAATCTTCTTTTGACACTAAATATTAATAACTTATTTTAAAACAACCTTTTGAATAATTAATAAACGTGACGCTATATTAATAATAGACTTATGAATAAACTGATTCTTCAAAAACTCATTCTAAATAAATATTAGATGGAAGCTTTTGAAGTCGAATTTTATAAAAAGTGAATATAAGGGGACGATTGGATATAGTTTCTACAGTAAAAAATCAATTAAAACTTAAATTCAACTTAACTTTAGCCCAACTCTACTATCTCTAATATTATTGATATAATTAAATAATATCAATCAATCATTCTTACACCTCACATCAACTTTAATTCACTATTCATCAACTCACATAATTTTAACTAACCATCACTTTCAATCATTTTCCTCTCACTTTACATCAAGTCAACTTTAATTATTTTGTTTAAATATTATTTTAATATATCCACTAACAACTAACCATACCATATTTTTTTAAAATTAACTATAAGTAAAAAAATAAACCAAATAAAAATTAATTGAATTCATAAACAAACACTTGATTGCTCCAAACAAATACAAAATTGTTCATTATTTCAGACTTCAGTAGATTTTTCATTCTGCAATCGGAATTTCTCACTTTTATTTCTTTATTTATAGTAAAAAAAAGTTCTTATAGTTTTCCATTCCACAATCGCAAATTCTCACTTTTATTTCTTTATTTGTATTAAAAAAATTTCGTATAGTTTTTCAAAATGACCAATATTTTTCAAGAGGCTCTGAAATTTGTAATATATAGGTTCAATGTTTTAAAAGAATACCAGCACATATGACGAATGCACCGATTGTAATATCGAGTTATTGTAAATTTATTTATCTTATTGCAATAGGTTTCATTATTTAACAAGTTATTTATTAATGTTTTTATTTTATTATTGGTGAACTTTTAATTTTCCTTTTTGACTTAAATAATGAAATTAAAAACACTTATATTATTAGTGATATGTTATTGTGTATATTTTTGTATTTACCTCAATTCGGTATTAGCCTTATTATTTGTAATCCTAATTTTGTATATATATATTCTTGGTTAATAGAATTTTTGGATTATCTGATTGAGATGATTTTTACCCCAAACTTTGTGTCGTCTCTCTTGTATCATAGAACTAGAGCTTGATTTGTCCGATCACAAAATTTATCTGTCAAAATTTTTTGCTCATGGTCTTCATCTATAATTTTCAGTTTCGAAATGTCTTCCTCCGTCGCTTCCGTCAAATTTTTTTTTCTNTTGGGGTAAGGCACGACACAAAAAAAAATAAATAAATAAAAATTAATCAGCCCATTTACAAACATATTCTTCGACATTCTTGGCGGATTCTTTGATATCGTCCAAGCCTGCTGAACTTGTTGGACACCGTGATAGTGGCCGTCCCAAGTGTTCTCATTGTGGTCGTCTGGGCTATTTTGTCGCTACTTGTTTTGATATTGAAAATTCAGAATGGTTCGGTTCCAGTGGTGGCCACTGTTGTACTTCTGGTGGTGGCCTCCCTGGTGGAGCTTGTGGTGAGAGTGGTGCTCTTGCGAATGCAGTATTCTCCAGTGGTATCAGTGATTCATTTGTTGCCGGTTCTGTTGGTTCTTCCACTGCTAGTAGAATTTTGAGTGTTTCTGATTGTCTTGCACTTGGCGGTTTAACCAATGAGCAATTGGCTCACTTTGTGTTTTTGGTTAATTCCGCTAAACAAAATAATCCCTTGTCTGCTGCGCGTGGATTATTTGATTGGATATACGACTGTGGGACAACTCATTATATGACAGGGTTCCTAGAGTTTATTTCCGATGTTCGGGATATTCCCGTTCGTCCTGTTCAATTGCCTAATGGTTCCTTGACTATGGCTACCAAGGCTGGGACTGTTTATTTGGGATCTCGTATCACTCTTTATGATGTTCTCCACGGTCCCAGCCTTCGGTGGAGCTTGATTTCATTATATCAATTATTGGATCGTTCCAACTGCACCGCTCAGTTTACTAACAAATTTTGTGTTATCCAGGACCACACTTCGCAGAAGGTGATTGGCGCAGCTGAGCAGTTGGGCGGTCTCTAGTTCTTTCGAGGGACGGTTTCGACGGCAGTTTCTTGTGTTCAGAAGGTTTCTGCCGATGTGTGACATCAACGTTTGGGTCATCCGTCTGCTCAAGTATTGTCCCAGGTTCCTGTTATTGATTCGAGTTCTCGTAATTTGGATAAATTGTGTGATGCTTGTTTTCGTGCTAAACAACATAGTCGTAGTTTTCCTCTCAGTCAGACTGTTAGTCATGTGACTTTTCATTTGATTCATTGTGACTTGTAGGGTCCGTATCGTGTTCTGTCCTTCTGTGGTGCACGGTATTTTTTTACTATTGTGGATGATTGTTCTCGTGGGACATGGGTTTATTTATTGAATGATAAGACTGAGGTTGCTTCCACATTGCTGAATTTTTTTTCTATGATTAAGCGACAATTTGATAAATTGGTGCATGTTGTTCATACTGATAATGGAAGTGAGTTCATGTGTTTGGCCTCTTATTTTCGTAGTCAAGGGATTTTGCATGAGACTTCTTGCGTAGACACCCTCAACAGAATGGGCGTGTGGAACGCAAACATTAGCATATTATGCCGATCTCGACAATTTATTTCCATGTTTGTCTATCTTTTATAGAAATAGACCAATTTAGCGTTTTTTTTTTTAACTTCGTCTCTTTCAAAAAATATCAACATAATAGAAATACAATATTTGATATTTGTCCATATAGTATGATGGGTCGACTTGATTAATGTTAGGTCTTTCTGTAAATATCTGTTTTACACAAATTCTTTGAATTTTGAAATGATTAGTTGTTAACTTAGATATTCACGTTGACATTTCATACACTAAATGAGAAAGATAAAGAATATTCCATGCATATACCCAACTTAAAAAAATTAGCAAACATGGAATGAAGTAAAATCATAAAAAATATAGCAACAATGATCTAATAATAAGAAATAGTAGCTTTCTACATTTTACAACAATAATTTTCTAAATCAATATATAAAAAATAGGTTTCCGCTTGGGGCTTGGTGGTGGTATACTTGGTAATTATAGGAAGAATGAGGGTAGGAAGTAAGAGGCATGTACAAAGTGAGTCAGCAAGTGGGCCCACCGAGTTATACATATATGTGTGTGGGAGGCAGATATTTGTAATTTGGTGGTGATCGAGAGTGCAACCGATCCGAAAATATCTTAACTATGCGTGTGATGTATATCTACCAGACCTCCCCCTATGGATCAGCCACGTCAGCTCCTAGATATTTTTTTGTGCTCGCAAACATCATCGGAGCCACGCCATCGTCTACAGTTCAGCTCAAAGATATTTTCCTTTGGATGCCCATCTTCTTACTTTAACACCTACGTTAGTTGAAGTTTTTGTACGGGTTCCACATTAATTTCGGATGTGACAAATGCAAATTTTATTAAATAAAAACGCTAATTTGCAACACAAAATACCACGTTTAATTCATTTATAATTTAAGTACATTTTTCAATTTTTATAAATAAATGCATAATATTTCAATTTTTGCAAAACTAGTATGGACTAGTTTAGAGATGTTAAACGGGGTAGCCCTAACGGTTTCAGACTAGCTCTAGCAGGCTTTGGACGAAACGGTCCGGACCTAAAAAATCTAGATTTAAACAGGCTACCAATAAAAAGATATAACCCTAATCCTAAGGGGCAAAAAGATATAAAGAAATTATAACGGCTAGTTAATGATTGTTTTCAATGGCTATTATTTACCGCTCTATACATACAACTACACATCATATATAAACACACATTACAATCTCTTAAATAACCTATTTTTTCTTAAAAAAAAAACAAAAATATTCAAACTATTATTTAGAATTACCATTTTACTACTTATTTTGTACGCTTTTGGAAATTTTGCGATATTGTATCATTATAAATTCTATCACTATATTCCATATGATAGGTCTTTGTCTCATGTGTTTTCTATTAGTCGTTCTGATTGGCTTAAATATTATGGTGTGAAGTACAATAACAATATTGTTAATAATTATCTTTCAAAATCATAATAATCCATTACAGCTCATACTTACATGTGAAGTGGAATAGCAAAAATTGTAATATACAAGAAATCTAATAGCATATTACTTACTTGCTACAAATATTTACATCGTCCAACCCTAGTTAAACGGGTCAGCTCTAACGAGTTTCAGGTTAACCCTAGCGGGATTCGGACTAAACGGTCCGAGCCTAAAAAACCCTGATTTAAACGGGATACCAATAAAGAGCCCTAACCCTAGTTTTTTTTTTCAGGCTAACGGACCGATCTGTAGGCCCAAAAACCATTTAATATCTATAGACTATTCAAATGAGGTGGTGCGTCTTTTCTTGTAAGAATGCTATTATGAATTTTCAACTGGATTTACTTGTCAATTTTGGTCCGGCCCACAACCACCCCACATTATCGATTGGTGAGTTTGATTTCTCACATTTTTGCACATCTTTAGACTCCTAAATTATCATTTGTCATGGTCATATTTCTTTGAGCCAGTTCTTGCCAGGGGCGTAGCTAAAAATATTTTTTATCATGAGCTGCTAGAACCGAGTTGTTAGGAACTACAAATTCGTTTGGCTCGTAAAAAGTCAATTTCGATGCATTCATATAATAAAACATAAAATAGAAATTTAATTCCAACGAGCGGAGCTTAATTGATTACACTCGATTTATTAAATGATCTGAGTTAAACATGTTCAGTTATTAAACAAGCACGAGTTCAAACACGACGTATTCAACTCAATTTGACTTTAATAGTATCATATGTTATTGTTATGTGTAAAAAAATAAAAGTATGATATTTTTTTTAAGTGTTTAATGTAAATTATAAAACAAATGAAAAAGAATTTATTAAAAATGTATCATGTTGTTTTAGTAAATTAAAAAATACCTTTTGTTATTTCTTTGGCGATAGAGATCGATTATTGAACTAAACTAAGTAATTTTTTATTCGAAAAACAGTATCGCCACGTTCTTCTTGTTTACTTGAATTTATTTATAAATATAACATAATTTATTTCAAGTATTACTATTAGACGAATATTTTATTAGGTAGGTCAATCCAACATACTTGTTATATGATATTTCACTTAAATTGTGGAAGTTCAAATGTCATTTCATTGAATAACAAATTTGTTATATGATATTTCTCTTAAACTTTGGAATTCCAAATGTTTCATTAAATATGCTACGCAAATAAATGAAATTAAATTATATATTTCTTATATTCAAATATCAAATATCATTTATTAAAAATTTTAATTCTCATTGTTTATGTAGCGCCCATCTTGAAAATCAATGGTTCAAATAAAGTAGTAATAATTAAAATATCTTGATATATTTTAGTTATTTATTGAATGAAAAAGTTCAAATATTTTAAATGTTAATAATTAAAATATTATTCACCTTGATATTAACCACCTAATGGTGAAGGAAAAAATAAATAAATGACAAGTTTTGTGAGATCAAAATTCAATCCAATATGACTAAGGTGCAATATCTAATTCTACTTCTAAATACAAGAGTTTATCTTTCTTATATAATGAAGTAGTTAGTTGAATTGTTCCACTTTTCTAGTTGTTAGATTATGTATATATTTCACATGTGAATGATTTCGGTAAAAGTTTAGATATCTTCTCTCAATTAACGTTAAGTATGTATTTTTAAAATTATTTGTTATATACAAGTTACTCCTTAACTAAGTTGTCCTTTTTTTATCAAGATTTATCGATTTGTTAAAATTGTAGATAGTTAAAAAAAAAATAGTTGAAAACTATGGATTATTCGTAAGTATTTATTATGTTGTTTTGGATCAATTTTCTTTGAAGAACATTTATATATTAGAAATATCAAATATTGTTGTGATTTTATCATTAAAATTATATTAAAAATAAAGACGTTTTTTAAAACAATAATTCTTTATTCTTTCCCACTTTGTTGTTTGAGTTGATGTTGTGTTGATTTTTAGAAGATATAGAAGAAAATAGATTGAGAGATATGTGAAAGAAAACAAATTCGTGAAGAACCTTGGTGCAAAAATATTGTGGTTGATTTTTAGAGATACGAAATGTTCTGTTCATGTATTTGTATTTAGTTAATCAAATATTAATTATTAATTAAAAATATAAAATATGTTGGGTATTAGTGCATTACTAATTTATCATTAAAAATATAAACAACTTGAGTTCCCAACATGGTGAAAGTTGTTACAAATGAAATAGCATCAGTTGTGTACCATAAATTAAAAATATAAACAACTTGAGTTCCCAACATGGTGAAAGTTGTTACAAATGAAATAGCATCAGTTGTGTACCACTTAAGCCGCTACTCGTAGCTTGTGATGTATTATTTTCCTCCTGATAATTGTTAATTAACAAGGCCAAAATTTAATCTCCTACAAAGAAGCCCATTCATTTGAAAGCATGCGAATAGTAATTTATAAAACCAAATTAATACAAAAGTACAGATCAGCTTTATTAAAAAGTTTGAACCACCACAAAAGTAGGCTGCTTAAAAAGAGAAATCACAACAAGGAGATTGATAAACTAGAAAATGGCAGTGATAGATAGGTCAAGAAGAAAACCAGTGTTCAAGTTGGGTCGCATTCATTTGAGACAACTAAGACATCCAGAATTTGCGATATGGCCTCCCTGCATCCTCATCTTGCATGTGCTGCCACAAAAGAATGACCATAAATTGAGAATATATAATATTGGAGAAGACTCGTAGATTACCAACAGAAAACAACAGCGGAGTACTGTATTAGTCATTAACTTAAATTTAAACACTGAAAGAAAGGGATAAAAATAAAATATCACACAGATAGAGGTGGCAAATCAAAATAATTTTCCAAAGATAGCCTTTGTAGCTAGCCACTATAAACTCTTATAAAGGCGGATTTGTAAGACAAATTTCTTTAGGGTAATGTAGACCATTCTTAATACAGTCAAATGAAGCACCAAGGCAAAAAACAAGAAGGAAAAACATATCGGTCGCCCATTAAAGAGTTACTAAAATGCCATGCATAAAACTATAATGAAGGTGACGAGGCATTGAGCAAATATCAATTTACAAGATGACCAAACTCAAAGTTCTTGCCACGAGGCATCTTTCAAAACTAAGGCCGAACTCAAACACCAAATGCATGAGATATATGTATTTTTAGTTGCAATGTCTTTTACTTATTGTCTAAGTTTCGATCCAAGCATAATAAGATAAATCTGAACATCCACCAGCTCTATCACCAAACAGACTATATAGAAATATAAATGAAAATAATGGTATGACAATGACAATCAACAGAATAAGGCCAGAAATCTATTCAAAGATCTAGAAAAACATCTCTAAGACACATTATGCAACCTGGAGCTAAATAGTACTGAGTTTGAACGAGGTGCAAAGCGGCTGCACTACTAATACGAAAGATACACTAATTTGAGAATGTAGGAATCAAGTTTTTATTCGCAGATATAAAAGTATAGCTCCTGATGTATTTCCTAGCAGTTATCAAAGAAACGTATATTGCATGATGACTCGAGTAAAATTTAGTACAGCAGCTCATTCGGTCGAAACCGAACCGAACCGACCGAATTTTCGGTTAACCGAAAATTTGGTTTATCCATTATAAGAACCGAAAACCGAACCAAATTTGCGGTTCGGTTCGGTTATCAGTTAATCGCAAGAAATAATTGATTTTCTCAATAAATTTGAAATTTGAATGTTTAACTGAACCAAAAATTTAATTTTTTATCCGAACCAAAAAATTTGATTTTTTATCACCTTATTTAATCTTATCAATAAATTTCAAATTGTCCTCTAAGGATGATCTCGGACCTAAACTATGACTTGGGATTAGAAGCAAATCTTGAGTGCAATTTAATGCTTAACCCATTTTAGGGGTTATTAAAGCTCAAAAATCATCAATCATCCAAACAAATTAATGCTTATATAACTCAAATGTATAAATAAAAAAATATACATATGTATAATTCGGTTTTCGGTTCGGTTCGGTTCGGTTAACCGATCACTATTATCCAAACCGAACCGAAAATCGAAATTTTAAGATGTAAACCGAAAACCGAACAAAATATTCGGTTTTAGTGTCCAAAATGAATTTTCGGTTTTGGTCGGTTCGGCTAGGTTAATCGAATTTTGTGCACCCCTAAAATTTAGACCTTAACTTACCCGTAATTGACTTCACGATATACTAGTTGTTATTGTTAGAAAAAATAGTTATAAAACTTGGTTTGACCCGGTTTTAACTAAATTTTTTATGGCTAATTTATTCTGGGTTGAATTAAATGGTGTAGAAAAATTCTACATCCCGAGTAGATACTCGTTAGATTTATTTTTCTCAAAACTGGAGTGAAAAATAAATGATTAAAGTTATCTATAAATGGCCACGTAAAACGATGGTTGTGGAATTCGAAGGGTCAAAAGTTGAGTAGATTTATGAGCAATTCCAGTCATGAGCACTGGAATGCTTTGCAATGGTACTTAAGTACTTGAAGTACGCCCTTGAAAAGAGTTGATACATGCATACATTTGATTTCCACTTATGTAGGGAATTATCGGAAAACCCGATTTTGACTGATTTTTTTATGGCTAAATATTTAATGCAGGTTGAAATAAATTGTGTAGAAAAATTCTACGTTCTGAATAGATACTCGTGGTATATTTATTTTCTCAAAATTGACTTTCGGTGAGTGAGAAATAAATTATTAAGGTTAGCCATAAATGGGCACGTAAAACGATGGTTGTGGGATTCAAATGATCAAAAGTTCTTCCCACAATTGGACTCTTAATTGAGATTAACTCTCTTTATTATAATAAAGAGAGTTTGAGAAGTCACAACACAAAGCTATTCACCAAGTGTTGGTGTTGGCTTTGACACACGCGCGCGCGCGCTTGCCGGTCGGCCGGCTCAGCTCTGGCTGAGCACGGGCACAGGCACGAGCCTTTGCTGGGGCTTCTTAGGCCTTGGTCTTTGTTCCTAGTAATAAAGAAAGAGACAAAAGATGAGCTTGTCACCTTCTACAAGTCAGCTTTCATACTCACGGGTTGTATAAGCCATTGATTAGATGAGCTAGAATTAATCTTGTCCATACATTAGGAACCCTAGTTGTAGCCTAGCATATATATATATGTGCAGAAACACTCCTGTACACATTATTGAAAAAATCAATGAAGTGCAATCCATTTCAGTGATGAATATTGTTTATCATTTCTTCTTTTTGAACTTTCTATATTGATGTGACATGAATTCTTTATGGCATCAGAGCCATAATGTGATCTGTCTCCTTCTCCTTCTTTTATTTTTTTTAATTATTGTCTGCTTTAATGGCAACCACAAATAGTCAAACAATGCCATTGAACCATTAATACAGCCTCAAGGTCAGCTTGTCACCATAAAGCTAAATGATAATAACTATCTTGTTTGGGAACAACAAATCCTTACAGCCGTCAGAGGCTATGGCTTATTTGGATTTCTCAATGGGGAACAAACCATATACCAGGAGATTCAAGTCAAGACAGCAAAGTGAATCCGGCCTACCTCAGCTGGGTAAGACAAGACCAGTTGCTTGCATCTTGGATTTTATCATCCCTGTCAGAAAATGTGTTAGTCACAACTGTTGGACTCAACACCTCACAAGAGATCTGGGAATCACTGAAGAAAGGATTTGCGAGCCAAAGTCTAGCCAAGCAGATGCAACTCAAGCTCGAGCTCCAAACAGTCAAAAAGGGAAACTTAAAAATGAGGGAGTATTTCAACAAGATAAAATCTATTTGTGATATGCTTGCTACTGTTTGTCAAAGGATTGATGAAAATGACCAGGGTTTGCACAGGGCTAGGACCAGAATATAACCACTAGAGGAGAAAAATGTAGCATGAGTGAAGCATATGCCATTCTGTTGAGCTTTGAGAATAGACTTGAAGTTATGGAGAGCTACAATGAAGGAGATGGTTCACAGTTTGCAGCTAACATGGTCACTAATACCTACAGCAGAAGTAGAGGATTAAACAGCTCCAAGGGAAGAGGAGCTAACAATCAACAATTTTTCAGAGGAAGAATCAACTCAAGAGGTCCTGGAGGAAATAGAGGAAGAGGGAGAGCTTTTTACTCTAACAATGGGAAACCAAGATGCCAAATTTGCAACTATAACAACCATACCACTAATAGATGCTACTATAGGTTTGACATGAATAACGGAGGAAGGGGTCAACCGGTAACAACTCACAAAATCAAGGAAGTAGAAATTTTGCTGCAGATATGGCTAGTCTTGACAATCAGAGTGTTAGCAACAATTCAAACTCACAATGGTATCCGGATTCTGGGGCTACCAATCACCTCACATATGATTTTGCAAACTTAAGTCTTGCCACTGATTATCAAGGAGGAGGAAAGGTGCAAACAGCTGATGGAACAGGTATGGATATTGTTCATATTGGTGAAGCTATAATGAAATTCCCAAATAAACAGTCTAATATTTTCAGCTCAGAAATTTATTACATGTTCCTCATATAACCAAAAAATCTCATCAGTGTGTCTCAATATGCAATTTGCAAAGGATAATAATGTTTATCTTGAATTTCATCCAAATTCCTGTTTTGTGAAGGATGTTTTGTGAAGGATCAGGAGATATCCTCCTCAAGGGGAACATTAAGAATGGACTTTATTGCTTCCACCTAGACAGCATACATCCAAGCAACCCTTCACCAAATTTATCCTGAAAAATAAGGATAGTATTGAGTTATGGCATTGTAGGTTGGGACATCCTTCCTTTCAGATTGTTAAGAAGGCTCTTACTGATTGTAACATTTCCTTCAATTCTAATGAAACTGCAGCTACTTTATGTTCAGTTTGTTTGCAATCAAAGATGCATAAGTTGCCTTTTTCTTTGTCTGAAAACAATAATTATGCACCTCTTGAACTCGTACACTCAGATCTTTGGGGATTGGCACCTATAACTTCTCACAAGGGATATAGATATTATGTGAGTTTTATTGACCACGCTACTAGATATACTTGGCTTTATCTGTTGAAAAATAAATCCGACACCAAATTGGCATTTTTACACTTCCAGGCGTTGGTTGAAAAACAGTATGAAGCAAAAATCAAGATGCTTCAAACAGATGGGGGTGGTGAATTTATGGCTCTTAAATCTGTCCTGAATGAGAAAGGAATTTTGCTTAGATTGTCATGCCCTTATACCCCTGAACAAAATGGATTAGCCGAACGAAAACATAGACACCTTGTTCAAGTAGGCTTATCTCTCTTAACCCAATCCAATATCCCCACCATATATTGGGATGAGGCTTTTTCCTCTGCCGTCTTTCTGATAAACAGAATACCTCATAAAATTCTTGATTACAAGTCACCCTTTGAAGCAATCAACCACACCAAACCGGACTATCACTTCCTCAAATGTTTTGGATGTCTTTGTTATCCACTGCTCAAACCTAACCTTATAACCAGAACAAATTGCAGCCAAAAAGTACCCCATAACTGGTTATAGTCCATTTCACAAAGGGTATAAAATCTTGTTGCTGTCAAATAAAAAATTGATCATTAGCAGACATGTTATATTTGATGAACTTGTTTTTCCTTATAAAGCTAATGGTTCTTTATTTACATCTCCTGCTGATAAGTCAGAAAAGCCTATATCCAGTGCACCTTTACAAATTATTCCCTCCATTCCAACACATGGTCAATCTCCTGATCCAATACAAAACCTTGCATCTGGTTAATTAGAATCCACACCATCATCCAATTCTTCTTCTTCTTTTTCTTCCTCTCCTTCACACACTTCAACTCCACATTTGAACTCAACCAAATGGGCAGATCTTTATAGAGTTACCAATTGAACAACCATCCATTGATGTTACCAATGCTATTGATCCTGGTGGTGTTCAGTTGGAATGATTACAAGATTCAAGTCAGGTATTCACAAGCCTAAATCTTATGCAGTTGTGCTTGCTACTCCTTGTGAGCCACATACACTTCAGCAAGCTTTAGATACTCCACAATGGAAAAAGGCAATGGAACACGAACTCACAGCTCTCCACATAAATCATACTTGGGACTTAGTACCTTTACCACCTGGTAAGCAAGTTATTGGCAACAAATGGGTGTTCAAAATTAAAAAGGGCCCTGATGGTTCAATTCTAAAATATAAAGCTCGGTTGGTTGCGAAGGGCTATAATCAAGCGGCAGGGTTCCCGTTGTTAGACCTGCCACAGTTAGGGTTCTCCTCTCATTGGCTGTTACTAAAGGTTGAACTATGAGGCAACTTGATGTTGATAATGCGTTTCTAAATGGTGATATAGATTCAGAACTCTACATGTCACAACTACAGGGATTTGAACAATCAACCAAGCCTCCATTGGTTTGCAAACTCAGAAAATCAATATATGGTCTCAAGCAAGCTTCACGAGCTTGGAATAGCAAACTTTCAGCCACTTTGTTTAACTTTGGCTACTCTACATCAAAGGCTGATACATCATTATACTATAGACACACCCCTAGTTTTTATTTTAGCCTATGTTGATGATATCATTGTCACAAGAAGCAATCCAACAGAAATTGATGCTCTTATAGAAAATCTGCATGCTGAATTTTCTCTTAAAGACTTAGGGCTGCTTCATCTCTTTGTTGGTGTTCAAGTTTCTCATAGGGAAGATGGCTTATTTCTTCATCAGGCGCATTATTTACAAGAAATTCTTGCCAAAGCTGGGATGAAAGGGGCAAAAAGTCTAAATTCTCCAATGATTTCTCATCCACCTTTGTCAAAGCACTTGGGACAACCTTTCACTAATCCAACCCAATACAGACAAGTAGTTGGTGCCCTTCAATACTTAACATTAACAAGACCTGATATCGCATTTGCGGTCAATAAGGTGAGCCAATTCATGCAAGAACCCTTAGACGTGCACTGGAAAGCAGTCAAACGAATTCTCAGATATTTAGTGGGAACTCCCGAACTAGGTTTAAAGGTATCAAAGTGCAGTGACTTCAATATCACTGCTTATTCTGATGCCGATTGGGGATCAGACCTAAATGACCGGAGATCAACAACTGGTTTATGCATTTTCATGGGAAATAATCTCATTGCATGGAGTTCGAAGAAGCAACAAGTGGTCTCTAGATCATCAACTGAGGCAGAATACAGAAGTGTTGCTCAAGGTACTTGTGAAATCTTATGGCTGCACTCTTTACTTCAGGAATTAAAAGTTCATTGTCGAAAACCTAGTACACTATGGGTGGACAACCAAGGAGCAGTATACTTAGCCACCAATCCTGTGAACCATTCAAGAACCAAGCATCTTGAATTGGACCTACATTTTGTGAGAGAGAAGGTGATTAACAATCAGATTTCAGTACAGCATGTCCCGGCAATAGATCAATTGGCCGATATTTTCACAAAACCATTATCCGGGCAATTCTACCTTAGGCTACGTGAAAGATTAACGGTTGACAGAGATACCACGGTAGAATTGAGGTGGGGCATAATCAAGAAAGAGACAAAAGATGAGCTTGTCACCTTCTACAAGTCACCTTTCATACTCACGGGTTGTATAAGCCATTGATTAGATGAGCTAGAATTAATCTTGTCCATACATTAGGAACCCTAGCTGTAGCCTAGCATATATATATATATATATATGTGCAGAAACACTCCTGTACACAATATTGAAAAAATCAATGAAGAGCAATCCATTTCAGTGATGAATATTGTTTATCATTTCTTCTTTTTGAACTTTCTATATTGATCTGACATGAATTTCTTTACCTAGTACTTGGTACTTGGACTGTGGGCTGAACTTACGCGGCCTTGGTTAGTTTGGGCTGGTGTTGGGCTTGAGCATTGGGCATAGCTCTTATTATCCTTTTACTGCAACTTTGTTTGTAATTCTGAAGCCTAAAATAAAAACCAAACCAAGTTGGGTTTGGGCTCGGGTTTGACCCAACCTGTGTGAAACCTTCCACGTACGTTAGACCTGGACGTATGACCTTTCACCTGTGTCCACCTGACTGTTGTTGGTTATTAGGTGAAATGAATGTGAGTTAACACCTGAGAAAATTGTCTAGCCATAAGTGGGTTATTGCAAGCTGAAAGAGTCATTCTCTTCTGAACTTGAAGTCCTATAAATAGGACATGGAATAGAGTTGCAGAACACACGGAATTATTATGCATTTTGCTCTCTCTCATAGCCTCAAGCATATCATAATGCTCAAATTCTCGACTCTGTTCAAGTTCGTTGGAGCTCGAAAGATGGTGTGCTACAGCCTTCGAGACGATCTTTTGGGACAAGACACACATACTCGTTAGCACTACACGAAGCATATTTGACTTGCGAAAAGATTTCAATCACCTCGGCTTTAATCTATCCGCATTAGAATTGTAATTTTGTTTTTATAGTTCGAATTGTAAGAATTGAAAACTCAACTTAGTTTCCCTTTGTGTTCTACAATCATTTTGTAACAGTTACAACAATCAAACGAGAAACTTCATTAACAAGGACATTAGCCTAAGGAAAAAACATGGCTTTCTGAGCTTCACAGACCGACTACCTCTATTTAGTGATTTGAGTCCAATACATTTGGTTAACAAAATATAATCATCAGATATGAAAAAGGAGAAAAATCTTAAGCTTCTTAAAGCCGGTGGAAACCAAAAATAGCTCAATAACACAAAAATCCAGTGCGGGAAACGATCGTGACAAAGAGTACAAGGATCTTGCCTTGACAGCTCAATTAGAGCAAAATCAGATCCAGTTCCAGACAGAAACAACAATAATCGAAAACAAAAACCACCAACACCATCTCCAAAGAAATAAATTATAAAAACTCACAAATTCCTTGACTATGCCTTTATAGACGAGCACGGGGACGGCGATACCGAAGATTCCGACGAGGGCCAAATTGCGACGGGTCCACCGGAAGTTTAACTCGAGATTCTCTCTCGCCGATGACCACTCCTCAATCCATCGGTTCTTGTTTACCTCCATTCCTCCCCCCATTTTGTCTGTCTATTGATCGCTTTTCTCTCTGGCTTGAATCAGTGTGAGGTTGTCAGATACAAATAATGTGGTTCTGCTTCTTATCGAAGACGGGCGTTCTAGTAATTTTTCGGCTTATGACATTAGAATGACAAGAATGCCCCCTCTCAAAATTGTATGCTTTTTAGTATTTTTCCTACTAAAAGCTTCTCCAACCATACTCTCTGTATTTACAACTAGGTTTCAAATTTGTTGTCAAAAAAATAAAATACAGATTTTGCCATAAGAATCTCCAAATTTATTGCCAAAAAAATAGGATTCAGATTTTGTTACTATAGATTCACATCTGTTTTTCGAACTTTCCATTAATAGTAAGTCAAGCATTATATTTATTTGGTCAAACTTTCTATTAATGTATTTTTCCAACAACCTCTTTATATATATATATATATATAGATACATATATATAGACGAATATGTAAAAAAATGTCTAATCAATTTGTTTAAAATATCTAAAATATTATAAGCCTAATTTAATAAAGACATTCAGATGATACCGTATGGCGTTAGTTCCATCTAACAAAATTTGATTACACACCATTTCAAAATTATTATTATACTTTTTACATCGTTATCGAGGATGTATTGCTAGTTTAGAATATTTGTAAAAATATTAGTAATTAGACCGATGAAAATTAGCAGCGTGAGATGGGTCGTATTTTATTTTTTAAATCTGTATAGATAAGGGACGAAATTTTTTAAACTGTGAGATGGGATTTTGTAAAAGATGAGAGATAAACTCGTGTAGATTTATGCTATGGATAAACTTTGTATAGATTGGAATTGGAAACGATTTTAAAGGCAGAAAATATCAATTTCAAATGCACGGATTAGAAGGAAAACATATCTAAAAATATTTGAATTTAACATTGTGTATAAAAGATTTTTCTAGGAGATAGGAAAACATATCTAAAAATCTTTGGGAAGATAACAGGAGATAAGAAAGCTGTGATGGTGGGAGTGAAGAGAACAATGACAGCAATATGAAAGATTCAGCAGGCTATGGAAGTTCGTGAATTAGGACCGAATTTTTTCCAATTTGTATTTCGATCGAAAGAGGATCTTTAGAAAGTAGCAGCAGGGAACACTTGGCTGTTTGAGAACCAATATCTAATTTTGAAGGAATGGAGAGAAGGGATGAGCATCAATCACAGTTGTTTTGATGAGGTAGTGCTATGGGTTCAGGTGCATAATATTCCTTTGAACTGGCTATGTACCGATGTGGGATTGAAGGTAGGGAATGTGTTTAAGGGAATCCGAAATGTCGTAATTAATCAATCTGGTACCTCTGCACGGAAGGCACATGAGACTCCTTGCAGTTATTGATTTGAAGGAACCAGTCCCTAGATGTACCTACATAAAACTGGCTAATCAAAGAGTGAGGGTAGCCTTCAAGTATGAGAGGTTAGTGAATATTTGCTATTATGCGGCAAGATTGGCCATCTAGACAGAAATTGCAAGCTCAGAATCACAGACATTGAAAATCATAATGTTCAAGGGGGCAGTATGGGGATTGGCTCAAAGTGCTTGTAGTTATAGTAAGTAGTCCACATGGTCACTCAGGCGGATCAGGTTTAAATGGAACACACGCTGGCTCTCCTCAACCTAACTCAATTGCTTCAGCAGCAGCTGTCAATATCACAGATAAACAAGTGGGAGATAGCTCCAAGGGGCAGGAGTTAGTGCAATTTCAGAAAGGAGTTACAGGAGAAGGTTCCAGAAAGGCAGAGAAGACTATAAATGAAAGAGAACTTATGGACCCAGCTTCTGCTTGCAAGGATGTTAGCCCAACTCAGAGTAAAGATCCAGCAACAGAGGATGATGTTCACTCCAAAGGGGAGGAGAAGATGGTAGTTGATGCGGTAATAACCCAAGACAAGATAGATATTGTTGCTGATCAAACCACAAATCACCAAAAGAAGACTAAAAGTGGGTCCTGGAAGAGAATGGTAGTTGAGGGAAGAAAGGTGGGGACTTCAATGCCCCAAGAGACTTTTGTAGAGGACCAAAAACCTAAAAGATCCATAGAAGAGTTTCTTCATTCTAATCAAGATGGAGAAGAAGCTGCAGCATCACAAGCAGAGAAGAAGATGAAAATGTCTGAAGAAAGGGTGGAAGTGACCAACCCAAAGTGGTCACGGGGTGAATCATGAAAGCTCAGGTGTGGAACTGTAGAGGTTTGGGTGGCCCCTCTACAGTTCCCCAGCTAAAGGAGTCAATGAGGACCCATCACCCCCATTTTGTCTTTCTTTCTAAGACTAAAAAACAAAATAATTTTATTACTACAGTTTGTAAAAAGCTTGGTTTTCATGATAGGAATGCTTTTGTTGATCCAGTTGGTTCCAATGGAGGTCTTCTCCTTATGTGGAGTGAGGACATTCAAATCATCCAACTAAGGAAATATTCTTTTTGCATCGAGGTTCAATTCAATGGTGAGAACTTTGAGGAACCCATTTGGGCTTGTTTTGTGTATATGCATACAGACAGGAGAATCAGGAAAGAGCAGTGGGAGCAGCTTATTCTTATGAAAGCATAATGAGGCAATGTGTGGGCAGTCATGGAGGATTGGAATGATATTAGATGTGTGGAGGATAAGAATGGTGGTAGAGCCAAATCGGTTGGGAGTTTAGAGGGTTTTCAAGAATTCATAGCCAACATGTCAATGCAAGAAATCAAAGCCAAAGGTTATCCATTCACTTGAGGTAATAACAGAAAGGGTGAGGGTTTTGTTGAAGAAATCCTTGACAGGACCTTTGTTTCATTAGGATGGCTGACTAAATTCCCCAGTACTCAGGTTACCAATGTCTATAAAAGCTCATCTGATCACTGCTTACTTGTAGTGGAGGCTATACCAGAAAAGCAGACTTTAAAAAAAAAAAAATCATTTTGATAAAAGGTGGGTGCACAAAGCAGAAGCAGTAGAAGTGATTAAATCTGCTTGGAGTTTACCACAGACTGGGACACCATTCTACAGAGTTAAGGAGAAGCTTAAGAAAACTAGAGAAGCTCTGCTGAATTGGAACAGATTATTCAAACCAGAAAAGGATAGCAAAATGAAGAGACTCACACTCAGACTTGAGGAGATGCAAAAAGAAGCTGGTGATAAAAACTGGGAAGAATGGGATCAAATTCACAGAGAGATTGATCAAGAAAATCAGAATGAGGAGTTGTTTTGGCAGCAAAAAGCAAGAATTAGCTGGTTAAAAGAAGGAGATAAGAATACCAAGTTTTTCCATGCATATGTCCTTCAAAGAAGAAAACTCAATGCAATCAGTAGACTAGTAACTAAGCAGAATACAGTGTTGGAGGACAAATCAGAGTTAGGGGATTATGTCTCATCCTTTTATGACAAGCTATTCACCTCAGAAGGTTCAAGTGGAGGAACTGAACTGCTGCAGAACATTCCCTCAACTATCACATATCAGATGAATGAAGAAATTCTAACACCAGTGTGTGAAAAAGAGATAAAGGCAACCCTTTTCAGTTTGAGTCCATTGAAGACACCAGGTGCAGATGGCATGTCAGCTTTATTTTTTCAGCACTTTTGGCCACTGCTTAGTGATGATTTGTGTAAGGCTGTTGAAAGTTTTTTTCAGTCGGGAAGATTATTGAGATACTGGAATCACACCCTCATCACATTGATCCCAAAATGCAACAATCCCAGTAATCTCAGTCAATTTCGGCCTATCAGCTTGTGCACAGTAGTGTACAAGGTCATTGCTAAGATCTTGGCAACCAGAATAAAACCTTTGTTGCACTGCTGTGTTGATTCCACCCAAGCAGCTTTTATCCCAGACAGGCAGTTAAGTGATAATGTTGTTATAGCTCAAGAAGTGTTTCATTACTTGAATAGGCACAGAATAGGGAAACACAGCTACATGGCCATAAAGTTAGATATGCTCAAGCATATGACAGGTTAGAATGGAGGTGCATTTATCATACTCTGATTAAAATGGGATTTGCACAGCAATTTGTGAAGTGGGTTATGGAATGTGTGTCATCTACATCCTTTTCTGTGTTGGTTAATGGAGAGGTGTGTGGATATTTTACTGCTAGCAGGAGAGTGAGGCAAGGAGACCCACTATCAGCTTATTTATTCATCCTTGTATCTGAATTACTATCAGCCCTTATCAAGTCAGAAGTGGAGAAGGGGAATTTCAGAGGAGTGTCTTTGGCCAGAAATGGCCCTGTGCTTTCACATCTGTTATTTGCAGATGATACATTGATTTTCTGCAAAGCTGATGGACATCATGCTAGAGTGTTAGTTGGAATGCTGAACAAGTACCAAAAATTCTCAGGACAGCAAGTGAATTTAGCCAAATCATCCATATTTTTCAGTAAGAACTCATCTCTTGAGCAACAAACCACTGTCTGTCAAGTCCTCAGAGGCATCCAATTGCAAAGATTCACTAGATATCTAGGGCTGCCTCTGGGAATTGGGCAGTCCAAGAAAGAGGTATTCAGCTATGTTGTGGAAAAGGTCAAAAAGAGAATAATCAACTGGAAGAATGTCTACTTATCCACTGCAGGCAAAGTAGTGTTAATCTCAGCAGTATTAAATGCATTGTCTGTATTTGTGATGACTTGCTTCAAACTTCCAGTGGGTATCTGCAGAGAAATTTTACAGTTATTTGCTCACTTCTGGTGGAGTAAAGGAGGTAGTACAGAGAGGGGTATTCATTGGAGAAGCTGGGACAGAATTACTACTCCAAAAGATCAAGGTGGCCTTGGATTTCAAGACATAAAACTCTTCAACCAAACATTATTGGTTAAACATATGTGGAGAATAGTCACTCAACCAGAGCTGTTGATGAGTAGAGTGCTCAAGAGCAGGTACTTTCCAAAGGGTTTAATGCGCCAAACCCCCCTGTATTATACTAAATCTGCGCCTTTCCCCCCTCTAATATAAAAATTGTGTCGGACCCCTTTCTATTAAGGTTTTGCATGCGCGCAACACCCTAAACCGTCTAAGATGACGGAAGTGCACAGCACGCGCGTCGTGTGCGGCTTTTCCTTCGGTTTTTCACCCTAAAGTCGCGGAAGTTACTTTTTTACCCTTAAAATCAGCCATTTAAAAGACTCACCTTCTTCCCCACCTCACACCATCGCGCAGCTCACAGGAAAGGTACGCATTCTTCATTTTTTTTTTTCTTTCGGCCGAATTGCACAACACATTCATTTCACCCTCCAATTTTTGTTTTACTTCTTCCTCCTTCCTCACTGATGGGCGACGCACAGGTATGAGCTTTTTTTTTTTTTTTTAACTGCACGCCTTCTTCATTTTTTTATTTTATTTTTTCTTTAGGTAAAAAAAATACAACTAATTTTTTTTTTTTACTTCACGCCTTCTTTAGACCAAAAAATACAACACATTTGTTTTTTAAAATTTTTTTTTAAAATAAATTGTACAACAGGTTTTTATAAATATTTATTTCGGTTTTTTTGTTATTTTTTATGTTTTATTTTATTTATTTTTTTTGGCAGGTTGAATATGTCTACTTCCCAAAAATCAAAGATGTCAAAGAATGAGAGTTTGGATCTAAGGTATAAGCACCCTAAGTGTGGTTGCAACACATTTGCTCGCATTCGGGTCGTTGGTCCTACAAAAGAAACTGTTGGCAAACTATTTTGCAATTGCCCGTACAACAAATGTCGTTTCTTTGCTTGGCTTAAACCTGTCTCAGTGAATTGGGTGAAGTCAAATGAAATCCATGAAGATGAAGTTTGTTATGAAGACGATGATGATGAAGTACAGTCAACCGGAGCAAAGCTAACAAATGAAAATGTAGAGGTCGCAATAATGCTGAAGGAGGTGCAGTCAAAGATGGAGAAAATTGAGAAAAAATTTAGCAATGGATTGTTTTTTTTGGTTATTGTAATCCTTTTGGCTGTTATTGTTCTCAAGTAATTTTAGATGATAATTAATGTAATCATTTGGACAATGTATGCCTTTATTATCATCAATGAAATGCAGTAATTCAATATTCCAGCAACTCCACTCTCACCACATCTATCTCCCACAATGTAACATTCAAAACACTGTTATCACTACAATCAATAGCCACAAATAGCAAAAAAAAACTATCATTGAAAACATTACTATCAATAGCCACAAATAATGTCAATAGCATTCAAAGCAATAGGGTCATCACCATAAATTATACTTCAATATCCACAAACACAAAGCATAACTGTCATCATCACAAACACAAAGTCTAACCATCATCACATCAAATAACACACCATGAAATCACCAATCACCACCATATTCCCTGTTTTGTTGAGTGAAGGTTTGAGGGCCAGAGCACTGAATAAAATCTTCAAAAGATGGCATGGAAGTCTCAAATGGCTGAGACGACTGAGACGGTTGAGATGGTTGTGGCTGTGGCTGAGATGGTTGTGGCTGTGGCTGTGGCTGTGGCTGAGATGGTTGTGGTTGTGGCTGAGATGTTTGTGGTTGTGGTTGAGATGGTTGTGGTTGTGGCCGAGATGCCTGCCCAAAAAAAAAAGCAAACAAAAACAAAACAAAATCATGTCACAGTGTTTAAAAAACACAAATATGATTGTTGAAATAACAATATTGGAAGTTTGAAAAATTTTAAAAATTGACTGACCTGTTCACCTTCACCTCCTCTTTTGGGGCACCTTCTCTTATTGTGATTGTTTCCACCACATAAAGTGCATCTCTTGATAAGCCCCTTTCTGCTACTGTTTGTAGCCATTGGTCTCATGTCACTAGCGTCAGCTCTTCTTTTCTTTGTTGGCCTACCCCTTTTTTTCACAGAATCAGGCGGTTGAATTGGACCCATTCCAGACTCCTCATAATCATTCATTCCTGGAACTGGAAAGATCATATGGCTATACATCCTGATATACATGTCCTTTTTGAAAAAATCAGACACATAATCAGATACACTGAACCTATGATAAAAGATACATGCCAGTGCATGGCAGCAGGGGTAGCCAACCACTTGAAACATACCACATGTGTAATGCCCCATTTATTTGTGGTTTATTTGAAGTATTATTATTATTATTATTATTATTATTATTATTATTATTATTATTATTATTATTGTTGTTGTTGTGATATATTAATTATTGCTTGCCAATTTGAATGTCTAAATATTATATGTCTAATTGCCAATTAATTGCTAATTGTATATTTTGATTAATAATATTAGTATTTTAAAATCAATGTGCGTATTTAATGTATATTGTCCGGAGTTTTGTTTATTTATCGTGCGATCGATTGGAACTGTCGAAATTAGTAATCAGAGAACCCGAGCCCGAGAGATGGATTTATTTTCGTGTGATTGAATCGGGCCTGAGCCGAATATATTTCGTGCGATTTTATCGGGCCCGAGAATATGCGTTTGAACCGAAATCGAGCCCGTGAGCCGATTTATTGTCGCAAACCAGCCCAACCGACCGGCCCGCGAGCCAAAAATCGGCCCAATGGCCCAAACCCGGTTCTCTCATTGTGAGCGTGATATTTATTTCTTGTAAACCAGGAAAGTCTTTAACCTAGTCTATGTATCTCTTCCTCTCTCTCTCGATCGAAAACGCGCAGCAATCTCTCCAATCTCCCTCCCTCGCTTGCGTTTCGGCAGAAGGAGAAAAATCTCATCGACCCTCGCCCTCGTCTTCCCCTTCTTCTGCGTGCACAGGCCGTCCATGAGCTATTCCCGGCGAGTCCCTGCCATCGGCGATCAGAACCACCGCGAGCTGCCATAACCTCCCTTCCCTCCGCGAGTTTCCCCCGTCTGCAACTCCGAGCCCTCCGCCGTCCCAGCGTCCTTTCCGGCGATCCTCCACCGCGAGCGACCACGGTGTGCTGCTGCTCACGCGAACGAGAAAAATGACCCACGGACGATCCCCGCCATCTCCTCCGCGAACCAGCGAGTTCCTCTGCTCGCAAACAACAACCCCTCGACGACCCCCACCCACGAAGCTGCTCCACCGCTCCTGCAAGCCCCGTCGAGGTCATTTCCGGCGAATCCCATTCACGAACAGCAGCCTCGGCGAACTTCTCTTCGCTGCACCTCCGCGAGCCGTCATCCTCAGGCTCGCAGCCCCTCGCGAAGGCCCCGTTCAGCCGCTGCTCCTTCCCCGGCGAGACGCGCGTAGCCGTCGAGCCCGTCGACCCGTAAATCCGTTCGAACCATTCTCACGCTTTCTGAGAACGGTATCGAGCCTTGGCCCTTCGTTGATTTAAATTTCGTGTTCCTTTAATGCGATAATCGTGCTCTGCGGATTTATGTGCTCAATGATGTTAATTGTTTATGAATTTGTTGTGATGTTATATAAACACTATTGTCGTGAAGTGCTCGTTGAACAATGTAATATATGTGTGAATCGCTTGATGTGAATATGTGCGATTATGTGTTATTATGATTTTATGTGTTATCGTATGTTCGGGATCTCTTCGATTTTCTCAAAAATCGAACGAGACCTCGAAAGTCGTGTAAGTTGGTGGATAATAGAACAATGTCGAGTCCTGGGTCTTATGTAAAGGCCTCGGACAATAAATTGTGTGTTGTGATTTACTTGTCAAGTTGTCGAGCTTGTTAATCGCTGTTTTGATGTTCGAATTTTTAAAAATAGCTCGCTGCTCGAAACGATGTGAAATTTTGAGGGATGTGTTATCTGTTCATTTCCTGCCTTGTGTAAAATGTTCATAATTTTTGGAGACCTGTAGCTATTTTAAATAATTAAATTGTGTTCTGTCCAGAATATTGTTAAATGCATAATAAATTCATTCCTGAGTAAAATGAGCTGCAATTTGAATATGTCATGCCTCTATCTCTTATATGTGTTGTGTTAAATTTTCAGAATTTTTGGAGTTGATTTGATATGGATAATATTTTATTTATTGATTCTGCAGAAGTGTTGTTTGAATTTTTAAAACATTGGTTACTGCATGGAAAATTCTGAAATTTTACTGAGAGTCATATTTTAGGTCTTTGATCATGTTTGTAAAATATGGGAATTTTTAGAGTTCGTTTGGTTTCAGTTTGGATTTAAATTTGATAAACTGCTGTTGCTCGTTTGAATTTTTAAAAATAGCAGCATTTATCATTTAAGGCTGAAATTTTTATAAGTGGACTTTGGCATACTGTATGTTGCTGTGTAAAATGTTCAGGTTCATTTGCATTCATTAAGTCTGAGTATGAATTAAGGTTCCCTTTTTGCTGAATTACTGTTCGAATTTTATAAAATGGGGTATTTTGGGTTTAAAGCTGAAACTTTATGATTTTACATGTTTATGGGAGTTAAAATTTTGTATAAATTTTCAGAGCTTAATTCGTAGGGTAGCTTGACCTTCTAATTTTATGCGATTAAATGATTTCTATTTTCGAACATAATTGTTATATGAAAATTTGGGACTCGACTTGATTTAAGTTTGACTTGGTCAATCCTTAGATGGATTAGTGTGAACTCCCTTGCGTGTTTTGGTTGAGTTTAGTGCCGAGTCTTAGTGTTCCAACATCCACAGAACTTCACGAACTACTTAGTCGAAACGAGTTCGACTAGGTCTGTCTTGTGATTTCTGATTTAAGACGAGATAGATTCTGATTGTAGGATCTTGTCGTAATGTAGGTGTCTAAAGGTGTTGACCTCGCCTCGTTTCTGGATTTGTGATTCTGTGAGCTGTTGTTGCTATCAGGTGGGTACACTTTTGTTGTATTCCATATTTATCGCACTATTTATTTCGTATAATTCTTCTTTGAAAAATGAATGTATGCGTGAGAACCTTAGTCTAAGTATTCCTATTGGTAGTGCCTTTGACGAATGCATAACAGTGTGAGGTCACCTGCCCGTTGTATCCGGGAGGCGACGCCCTGATCCGTGTGAGTTTCGGGGGGGAAAAACATCTCCACTGTCTCCTGGAAAACATCCATGATCCGTGAGTAGTTCGGGGTGGGGGAAATTTTCCAGTTACGGCCTTGCCGATGGTTGGTCGGAAGGTTTGTTGTATGTACATAGGAGGTTTGCGATAGGGCCGGGTAGGGGGTTTAGACTGTTGGATTCTATGCATACTGAATATTGTGTTACTGCTTTTAAAATAATTATGCGGGATAACTGTGCGATAATGGTGAGCT
>BKCP01005294.1:2333213-2357598 GCA_008636005.1 Striga asiatica | reverse complement strand
TGGATTTATTTTCGTGTGATTGAATCGGGCCTGAGCCGAATATATTTCGTGCGATTTTATCGGGCCCGAGAATATGCGTTTGAACCGAAACCGAGCCCGTGAGCCGATTTATTGTCGCAAACCAGCCCAACCGACCGGCCCGCGAGCCAAAAACCGGCCCAATGGCCCAAACCCGGTTCTCTCATTGTGAGCGTGATATTTATTTCTTGTAAACCAGGAAAGTCTTTAACCTAGTCTATGTATCTCTTCCTCTCTCTCTCGATCGAAAACGCGCAGCAATCTCTCCAATCTCCCTCCCTCGCTTGCGTTTCGGCAGAAGGAGAAAAATCTCATCGACCCTCGCCCTCGTCTTCCCCTTCTTCTGCGCGCACAGGCCGTCCATGAGCTATTCCCGGCGAGTCCCTGCCATCGGCGATCAGAACCACCGCGAGCTGCCATAACCTCCCTTCCCTCCGCGAGTTTCCCCCGTCTGCAACTCCGAGCCCTCCGCCGTCCCAGCGTCCTTTCCGGCGACCCTCCACCGCGAGCGACCACGGTGTGCTGCTGCTCACGCGAACGAGAAAAATGACCCACAGACGATCCCCGCCATCTCCTCCGCGAACCAGCGAGTTCCTCTGCTCGCGAACAACAACCCCTCGACGACCCCCACCCACGAAGCTGCTCCACCGCTCCTGCAAGCCCCGTCGAGGTCATTTCCGGCGAATCCCATTCACGAACAGCAGCCTCGGCGAACTTCTCTTCGCTGCACCTCCGCGAGCCGTCATCCTCAGGCTCGCAGCCCCTCGCGAAGGCCCCGTTCAGCCGCTGCTCCTTCCCCGGCGAGACGCGCGTAGCCGTCGAGCCCGTCGACCCTTAAATCCGTTCGAACCATTCTCACGCTTTCTGAGAACGGTATCGAGCCTTGGCCCTTCGTTGATTTAAATTTCGTGTTCCTTTAATGCGATAATCGTGCTCTGCGGATTTATGTGCTCAATGATGTTAATTGTTTATGAATTTGTTGTGATGTTATATAAACACTATTGTCGTGAAGTGCTCGTTGAACAATGTAATATATGTGTGAATCGCTTGATGTGAATATGTGCGATTATGTGTTATTATGATTTTTTGTGTTATCGTATGTTCGGGATCTCTTCGATTTTCTCAAAAATCGAACGAGACCTCGAAAGTCATGTAAGTTGGTGGATAATGGAACAATGTCGAGTCCTGGGTCTTATGTAAAGGCCTCGGACAATAAATTGTGTGTTGTGATTTACTTGTCAAGTTGTCGAGCTTGTTAATCGCTGTTTTGATGTTCGAATTTTTAAAAATAGCTCGCTGCTCGAAACTATGTGAAATTTTGAGGGATGTGTTATCTGTTCATTTCCTGCCTTGTGTAAAATTTTCATAATTTTTGGAGACTTGTAGCTATTTTAAATAATTAAATTGTGTTCTGTCCAGAATATTGTTAAATGCATAATAAATTCATTCCTGAGTAAAATGAGCTGAAATTTGAATATGTCATGCCTCTGTGTCTTATATGTGTTGTGTTAAGTTTTCAGAATTTTTGGAGTTGATTTGATATGGATAATATTTTATTTATTGATTCTGCAGAAGTGTTGTTTGAATTTTTAAAAAATCGGTTACTGCATAGAAAATTCTGAAATTTTACTGAGAGTCATATTTTAGGTCTTTGATCATGTTTGTAAAATATGGGAATTTTTAGAGTCCGTTTGGTTTCAGTTTGGATTTAAATTTGATAAACTGCTGTTGCTCGTTTGAATTTTTAAAAATAGCAGCAGTTATCATTTAAGGCTGAAATTTTTATAAGTGGAGTTTGGCATACTGTATGTTGCTGTGTAAAATTTTCAGGTTCATTTGCATTCATTAAGTCTGAGTATGAATTAAGGTTCCCTTTTTGCGGAATTACTGTTCGAATTTTATAAAACGGGGTATTTTGAGTTTAAAGCTGAAACTTTATGATTTTACATGTTTCTGGGAGTTAAAATTTTTTATAAATTTTCAGAGCTTAATTCGTAGGGTAGCTTGACCTTCTAATTTTATGCGATTAAATGATTTCTATTTTCAAACATAATTGTTATATGAAAATTTGGGACTCGACTTGATTTAAGTTTGACTTGGTCAATCCTTAGATGGATTAGTGTGAACTCCCTTGCGTGTTTTGGTCGAGTTTAGTGCCGAGTCTTAGTGTTCCAACATCCACAGAACTTCACGAACTACTTAGTCGAAACGAGTTCGACTAGGTCTGTCTTGTGATTTCTGATTTAAGACGAGATAGATTCTGATTGTAGGATCTTGTCGTAATGTAGGTGTCTAGAGGTGTTGACCTCGCCTCGTTTTTGGATTTGTGATTCTGTGAGCTGTTGCTGCTATCAGGTGGGTACACTTTTGTTGTATTCCATATTTATCGCACTATTTATTTCGTATAATTCTTCTTTTGAAAAATGAATGTATGCGTGAGAACCCTAGTTTAAGTATTCCTATTGGTAGTGCCTTTGACGAATGCATAACAGTGTGAGGTCACCTGCCCGTTGTATCCGGGAGGCGACGCCCTGATCCGTGTGAGTTTCGGGGGGGAAAAACATCTCCACTGTCTCCTGGAAAACATCCATGATCCGTGAGTAGTTCGGGGTGGACTCCCATGATCCGTGAGTAGTTCGGGGTGGGGGAAATTTTCCAGTTACGGCCTTGCCGATGGTTGGTCGGAAGGTTTGTTGTATGTACATAGGAGGTTTGCGATAGGGCCGGGTAGGGGGTTTAGACTGTTGGATTCTATGCATACTGAATATTGTGTTACTGCTTTTAAAATAATTATGCGGGATAACTGTGCGATAATGGTGAGCTTGTTGGTTGCTCACCCCCATTATTTTTCTTGTTGTCTTTTCTCTTCCTTGTTCTAGGTTGAGACGAGCTGGAGGCGGTGGCGTAGGACGAGCGAGATGGTGGTCATATGTGTTTGAAAACCTATGCTTCCGTAAACTTGATATTTATTTATTTGCTTTGGATCATTTACTGCTTTCACTTTTCGAACTATGTTTATGTTGGTTGAACTTTGACTAGTGCTAGACCTTTAGAAATGGTTTTGAAACTTTTATGCATTATTGGGATTTGTTTTATTGTCAGCTCGTGCATGTGTAGTTTCCTTGAGTTAATGGATGTGTGTTATTTGTTATTGTTCTTAGTAAGTAGCGCCCGTTTCTCGTTAAAGGTTTTTAACTTGGATTTTTTAAAAAAAAAAAACTCTGATTTTCATTAATTAATTCAGTAAACTCTTTAAAATAAAACGGGGCGTTACAACATGTGCACCTTCTTGCTTCCAATTGGACTATATGGCTGCTTACTCCATGAACCACCTCATACTTGTCTTCTCCAGCCCAAGTAGGGAAACAATTTCTACTGAATTCCCTTTGCTCTTCAATTTTTCTCACTGTATTAGGACAAATGTCCTCTCTGTATTTTTCTATTCCAGCTTTCTTCACCTGGATCCTTGCCATCAATCTTCTTCTGATCCACTCAAAAATGTCCACAATAGCCATATCCCTGGCTTCCAAAATGTAGTTGTTGAAGGACTCTGAAAGATTATTAACTATCACATCACACACTGCATTAGGAGAAAAGAAACACATTGCCCAGTGTTCTTCAGGGACAGCCTTCAACCATTCAAATGGAGTTTCCTACAGCAAAGTACAAAATCTCATTATATTAATATAAATTGAGACAATGAGATGTTATTTAAAATCTCAAAGTACAAAATACCTACAGCAAAGTATTGTTCAAAGATGAACACAAAACATTGTTCAAAGCATGAACACAAAGTAAAAAGTACCTACTGTCCTTTTTAAAATAAAATACCTACACCAAATATATAGCAGGTTATTCAGAACAAAACCATAAAATGAACACACTCTTATATTCAGACCCAAAGGTATTCACATTACACAGCAGGTATGTAATGAGAAAATTACAACAGGTTTTTGTAAGGAGAAAAATACCTTGCCATCCTTCTTAGGAATAAGCTTTTGAATTTGACTCATGCACCTGAGATGCTCCTTGACATTGTATGTGCTGGCTGCCTTCCAAAACCATTTCCTCAATTCTAGATCCCCCCACTTCTGCTTAAAATTGTTGTACATGTGCTTCAAGCAATATCTGTGCTCTGCCCCCTCAATTTCACTCACAGCTTCAAGCAAACCCTTTTGTCTATCTGAAACAAAAGTCCATTTTTTCTCCTTGTAAGGGTCTATATCCCTCATTAGCCTTTCAAGGAACCACCTCCAAGAATCAGTCTTCTCAACTTCTACATATGCCATTGCAATTGGTAGCATATTGTCATTTCCATCTCTACCAAGTGCTGAAAGAAGTTGACCACCATGAAGAGTCTTCAGAAAGCATCCATCAAGCCCTATAATTGGCCTACAGCCAGTTAAAAATGCCTGCCTCATTGCACTTAGGCAAACATACATCCTCATGAACTTTGGAGGTGAAAAATTATTGTTCAACTTGAGGATAAGAGAGCTGCCAGGATTGTACTTGGCCACTGTGGAGCAGTAGTCATATAGCCTCTTATATTGTTTCCCATAGTCAACCTTCAACAAAGAAAGAGCATACATCTTGGCCCTGTATGCCTTGTGCAAACTGACCTCAACCCCACAATGCCTCTTGATTTTGTTTTTCAGACTTGCCAGACTCTCAGCAGGATTGTCCCTCAAAGTATCTAGCATTCTTTTTCCAAGATACTTGTAGTCTGCCTGTGTGTTCTCTATCCTGTAAGCACATGAGTGTGTGCCTTTCAATGTCTTGATTTGAAATGTGGACAAACCTCCAATAACTGAGGCCCTCAAGAACCAGTCACACCCACTCTTACATTTTGCTGTGATAAGCTTAGCTTTATTTTTTGGGAACTTCAAATCATATCCCTTTCTAACAGACCAATCTTTAATCACCTCCTTGAATGTTGCTCTGCATTGATATTTTTTACCAACCTTCAGCAACCTTGACATGTCAGTACCATTAATCCATTCATCAGGCTCTTCAAAGCACTTGTCATCATCCTCAGGATCACTGCATCAATCTTCTGCTGTAGACCTTCTTGCAGCACCAGCTTCTTGTCTTGCCTTTTTTTTTCTGCTTCCTTCTTTGTTTCAGCCATTCTCTTGCCCTATTGTGTACCTTCTTAGCATGATCATGTTCTCTCTGTTGGAATATATCATCATCATCAGGGCCTTCTAAATCCTCCAATTCCCATTCAGATAAATCTGAGGAATCACCATCACCACTGTCTTCTTGAGATTCATACTCTGAATCATCTGAATCCTGTGAATCTCCAAATTGTTGTTCTGCCACTTCATCTTCAATAGGTTGTTCTGTCTCCTCATGAAGATGGTCCTCTTCATGGCCAGCTGTTTGGGATTCTTCTTCATCATGTGAACAGGGTCTTGTACCAGCACTAGTTGTCTCATCTCTGTGGACAGCACCATCAACTGTGGCTTCGCAAGCAGCAGCACCAACACCATCCACCTCACCAGCACCATCATCTCTTTGTGTAGAATCCACCTCACCAGTACCATCATTTGTTTCTATAGGAACCACCTCTGAAGCACCATTATGTGTTTCAGCTTCTTTATTTGATTGCAAATCATCTTGGTGTGGTGATTCTTGGTGTGGTGATTCTTGGGGCTCTTCAATAAATGGATATTCAATAAGGAGGGGCTCTTCTTGTGAAGACATCACATTGCCTTCTGGGTCCATTCTTTGTATAGGGCCTTGCAAATCTTCAAAGTAAAGTGGTATAACCAACTGCCCTGTATAATGGTTCACCAACTTCAAAATATCTTTGTCAGAATCAATCTTCAGCAACTTCTTTGTTGTTTGAAGAGTCTTTCCAGGCTTGTGTGAAAAAATATCAACTGCAGATGTTTTGCCACCTGCTCTCCTATAGACATCCATGATTTCAAAAATGGATAACCTATCAACATCGTACCAGTCAACTGCAACTCTTTGGCCACCAAAGTATCGCCTAAAAGGCAACCATACTATCTCTCCCCCAACTTTAACATCAAATACAACAGCCATTTTCTGCAAACAAACAATATAATTCAGAACACAATAACACAATTCAGAATCACAATTTAGAACACAACATATGATTCAGAGCACAATTCAGAGCAATAATAACCCTATTTCCCAACTCGAATAATAACCCTATTCAGAAGCACAAAAATTACATAAAATCCCTAATTCCCAAATATAATAGCATAAAACAAAAAAAGCCCTAATTTCAAAATATGAAAACCCTAAATTCTAAATCCGAAGCACAATATTACATAAAAGCCCTAATTTTAAAATCAAAGCCCTATATATAATTAAGCCTGATTACAAAATCAAACCCTAATTTCAAAATCAGAAGCACAAACAAATAACCCTAATCTTAAAATCGAAAAGCCCTAGTTTTCCAAATAGATAAACAACCAATATCATTTCAGAAACACAATTAAATAAGACAGACGTTCAAAATCAAAAAGCCCTAATTTCAAAAATCATAATCCCTAATTTAAGTAATCAGATAAAACTGAAAACTGAAGCACGAAGCACGAAAACTGAAAACTGAAAACTGAAGCTATCGTATTTCGCCCAATTTCATCTCAGAAGCACGAAGTCACGAGAACTGAAAACCCTAAATTTCAAAATTCATTACATAAATCGACCATAACATAACGAATTAATCGACTATAACTATATACCAGATTCGAATAATGCTTTATATGTCTTCAAGATGAAATTCGCCGCAAGTTAGAACCCTAAATTGTCGAATTTCAGAGATAGAATTGGGTGCAACTCCTCAAACGATCTGAATTTAGAGTGACGGGCTTCAATTTTCATATGAATTTAGGGTGCGGGGCTTCAATTTTGATATGAATTTAGGGTGTGGGGCTTCAATTTTTCGAAGGAAAAGTGACGATCGAGAAGAGAGAGAGAGAGAGAGAAATTATGTTTCTGGTTCAAAAATATAAAAGAGGGCATAACGGGAAGTTTACAAAAACATTAACGGGGTTAACACTCAAACGTAACTTGGGGAGCGTCAGCATGCAAAACCTTAATAGAAGGGGGTCCGACGCAATTTTTATATTAGAGGGGGGAAAGGCACAGATTTAGTATAATACAGGGGGGTTTGGCGCATTAAACCCATTTTCCACATAGCTCTATTTTTTATTCTAAGCTCAACAACAATTCATCATGGCAGTGGAGGAGTTGGTGGAAAATCAGGTGGCTACTACAAGAAGGATTGAGTATTGAAGTTAGAAATGGAGCCTCTGTTAAAGTCCATGACTACAATTGGATCCCTGGTGGGTTGAAGAGACAGCCATTGCTTAAAAATGCAGACAGAGATGGGCAAATGTGGGTTAAAGATCTCTTGCACGAAGGAGGTTATCAGTGGAATGTTCAAAAGGTCAAAGCAGTGTTTCAAGAACAAGATAGCTCAGCCACTCTAAATATGAACTCCATTAACCCTACTCAGGAGGACAAATGGAGCTGGAACTTTTGTTCTAAAGGCAGGTTTAGTGTAGCTGCATCCTACTCTCATCTGATGAAAAGGAAGCTATTACAGCTTGATATAGCAGAGAGTAGCACATCAGCAAGCAAAAATGTGAGAGACAGACACAGGAACTGGTCTATGCAAGTCCCAGGTAAGTTCAAGCATTTTGTATGGAAGTGTGTTAATGGTATACTCCTAGTGAATGTAAATCTGAATCTCAGAAGAGTGCAAGTGGATCCTATTTGCAAAGGATGTGGAGAGGGAGAGGAAACCATTGATCATGTGCTATTCAAATGTAAGAGAGCAAGGAACACTTGGAAACATGCACCTATTAATTGGGATGGCATTAACACAGGAAATTGCAATTTTAGAGGATGGTGGAGTTAAGTCTGTGATCTAGATAAGTCTGAGGTTTCTGAAGCCCGTATTCAATTGATAACTTATGTTTTATGGTGGCTTTGGAAATCAAGGAACTTGTGGCAATTTGAAAACATTTGGAGACCAGAGAAGGTTACAGTTTGAGAAGCATGTCGAGCATGAAAGGAGGAAGTAGAAATGAAAGCAAATTCAAAGAGAATCAACCTGGTTACTGGTTAGGTCTGTTTTAGCAGTTCAGTTTCTAGTATCAGGTTCTTTCTGTCTATGTCTGATGTGATTGTTTAGTCATTTAGATAGCTAGCGGCTTCAGTGTTTATTCTACTGCGCTAGCCTGTGTATTTGTTCTTATTTGTATTCTAGGCCACTTATATGTTGAAGTGGTTCTCTCTGGCTTCGGCCCTCGGTTTTTTTTTTCTGTCAGGTTAGTTTGATTTTATCTTATTCGGGTTGTGCCCGGTTAGAACAGTTGTAGTTGGTTCGATTTGTACTCTGTTTATGGTTTTTTTGATTTTATGAGAAGATCTATCGTTGAAAAAAAAGACTATTTTGTAAAGAAAACATGTTTACAAATATTTAAATTTAACATCATTTATGTATATGTGTATAAATATATATAGACGAATATGTAAAAAAAATATCTAAACAATTTGTTTAAAGTATCTGAAATATTATAAGCCTAATCTAATAAAGCCATTCAGATGATACGAATTTATGACATTACTCCCATCTAACAAAATTTGATTACACACAATTTCAAAATTATTATTATACGTTTTACGTTGTTATCGAGAATTTATTGTTAGTTTATAATATTTATAAAAATATTAGTAATTAGACCATGAAAATTAGCAGCGCCCGAAATGAGTCGTGTTTTATTTTTTTAAATCTAAATGAGTCGTGTTTTATTTTTTTAAATCTATATAAATAAGGGATAAAATTTTGTAAACTGTGAGACATATGTAATGGGATTTTGTAACATATAAGAGATAAAAATGGATAAACTTTGTATAGATTGGAATTGAAAACGATTTTAAAGGCAGAAAAGATCAATTTCAAATGCACGGTATTTGGTATAGAATGTAAATTGCAAACTCAGCCTTTTGAATTATTATCATTTGTACACGTACAAATCTATAAAAATAAATATTATGTAAGAATATTAGTGAAGAATATTATTTTGTTTTAAAATATACTAGTACAATACTTGTGTATTACACGGGTGTTGAATTAGAAAGCTTTTGTAAAAAATATTAAATTTTTAATTTTTTAAAAACTAAAATAATTTAATTTTAAAACACTACTTTGGGTTTTAATTAAATTGTCAAATTATATTCTTTTAATCATAATACTTAAACATCCGTACATTAAATGAAAAAGTTTACTTATATCATATAAAAATATCGATATTATTTACTATTACATAAGTACAATATATATTTTAAATAAATAGAAATAATATGGTGATATTATATGCATAAGTGTATATGTTTATTTAATATTAAGCAAAATAGATTAATATTTTTACTTAATTAGATGTCTAATACATCAAGTGTCATATTAGTCGTGCGTCACAATTTTTTAACTTTATATGTAATTGTAGAATGTATATAAATAATTATTTATTTTTATTACATTGACAACATACCAATTAGATTTGAAATAAATATCATTTTAAAAGAATACATACCAATTTCTATTACTTTATAATATAATTTATAGTTTTATTTGATATAATTTAATTTAGTTTGATAAATAAATTTAAATTTTATTTATAAGGATATATATTACTGTTTTGTATATATATATATACATATATATAAATAGTAAAATACAAACAGACTTCATAATATCAATTCAAGTGAACACACTGATTAAGATTTTGTTTTTTCTTGACAATATTAACCCTATTAATGGATGTCATGGGAAACGATGGAGATGTAATATGAAGAGACATTGAGTATTAGATGGAGGGTTATAAATGGAAAAATATGAACAAAATATCTAAAACCACATTTATTTTTTCAATGATCAATTAAGCGAAAGTGACAAATAATAAAAATAGGAGGGAGTATATATTATTATATATTTTAGTATGACATATGTTACTTGTGCGACGTATATGTGTTATATTATAATAAATTTTCTACCTTATAATATATAACTACATTAAACATAAATATATTAATTGATAAATAATTTTATTTTCTAATTAATTTTAATAAATAATTTTATTATTATTATAAAGAGAAATATAATTTATTTATTTTATATATACAATATGGATGTCAGATCGAAGCTCATCAAAAGATGATTAATTTGATATATTATATATGTAAAACCGATAAGAAATACAAAAGTTATCAACTTTTAAAATATATATACAATTTATTAGTTATAATAGGAAATGATATTAAAATACAATTAATACAAATATTAATTTATATCCAAGCCTAACTCCAAAGCATGATTTTTTGGCAAATAGGATTCCGAAGAATGAGATTTTGCCACGTAGGCTCAACGCATTCTGAAATTATATATAGAGGGGATTAGCAGATTTTGTGTTGAAAAAAAAAAAAAATAGATTTGAATGTAACACTTATAACCGGCGGTTTTGAATACCAAAAAAACAGGAAAAAGAAAAACAAATATATACACAATTAAGCTGTCGATTTTTTTTGTAAAAGAAATACTAATATTTACTATCACCGTTTTGAGTATAAAAAAAAACAGATATATACACAATTAAGCTGCCGATTTTTTTTTGCTTTATCAAAATAGTCCAACAATTACTATATATAACATACATTTAATGATAATGGCAGGAAGACCTTTCTAAATTTATAAAAATATTATTCTTTTTATATAATAATAGATACTGATTATCTGCATTAAATGGTAGTCTTGTCATTTAGAAAAAAAAAAGTTTAAATTTATATGTCCATTTTTAAAATTTGGGTCTTAGATTTGGACTAGGAAAAGAAAACCCTCCTATTTTCAAATTATTTTGTAGAATTGGCTATACCCAACCTAGCAACATGATTTACTATCCATGTTTATTATATTTACGTAAATATTTTTTATTTTTTTAACATCATTTGAGGTTCTCAGTGTTCAAAAATACTATTTGGAAATTCATTTTTCTTAATCAAAATTTTCAACTTTCTTTCAAGATTTGCAACGTACATTTTGCTTTTATTTTCTTTATACGGATCTGCTCCCCTACCCACGGTGGGCAGAAAATTAATATGTCCACCGCTTATGTTGCATGTACACATTGGGCATATTAATTATCTCCTACTGCTTATGTCCAATGTGTACATACCACATAAGTAATGGGCATATTAATTCCCTGCCCACCGTGGGTACGGAAGCATATCCCTGTCTTTATAACCCAACAAGACGATCAACCTGACAGTGCAGTTTCATCTTAATTTAAGATGTCTTCTTTTGATAGTTAGGGCTGGACAGGGTGGAGATAGAACAAAATACACTCTTTTGACGAATGATGTGATATAGCAAATCCGGTACCCAAATAGCTAATCAAACACAACTAGTACGTACCCCGTGCAATGCACGAGAGAGAGATATTAAATGAATTATTTTCATAGGCTCTGTCCGTTTATGTCTGAGAAGGGTTATTATCCATTTTCCACCTATTTTAATCACCGTTAAGTCTCGTTTAAGTCTGAAAAGAGTTATCATCTATTTTCCACCTCTTTTAATCACCGTTAAGTCTAAGAAAATAGGGTTGTAATCTATTTTTCACATCTTTTAATCAGTGTTGTTTTATTAGTCAGAACATTAAACGTGAGCATGTTAGGGCTAACTTGTAAAATAATTAATATATTATCTCACTAACACATTTATACTAATATAAATTTAATTTTATTATATATATTTATTCCTTGATATAAGAGAAAATAACAATTTTACTTATTCTCATTCACTATATAATAGTTAATTATTAAACTCTGTTGCCATATAATGTCATTATTATTTATAAAGTTATACAAGTTACACGTCTTCTTGTTCTTTTTATTTTATGTAATGAAATATATTTAATACACGTTGGTATTATTTATATAAGTAATCAATTTAAAATATGTAAATAAATTTAAAATTAAATAGTGTATAAATAATGTACAAAATATACACATATATTTTTTTGGAACTTAATTTTATATACTAATTAAACAACTTTGATTTAAGAAAAGCCATGAACTCAATCTCTTCTAATATCAATATTTTTCTAATTTGCATTGTTATGATTATTCTTATTATATATATAGATTAGAATTTTTGCGATACCAGCCAAACTAAATATCACAACAACCAAGTAACAATTATGAAAAAAACTCTTAACACAACAACTATCAATTAAATTTGGTAATAGAAAAATTACATACATATATATAAAAATATGAGGATTCTATATTTCTATTAACTGATGTATACACCACGTGTATATTTTGTTAAGGTATATTGGAATGTTCAATTTCATAGCATGATAACGATCAGTCTTAAAAAATCGAAAATCTTATTGAAATGCCATATTTTTCTATTAAAAAAAAAGTTCCCATAAAAAATAATTATATTATAGAAGATTCATTGTGTAATTGAACAAATTTCTATCATGAAGCCCGATTTTTTGTACAAAAATAAAGCAACAACTTCCACATTTTAAGGAAATCAATTAATGTTGTCCGTTTTTGTAAGAAAATAATAAATAAATAAATTATAATTAATGGAAAGTAATTAATGATGAGAGAATTTGACCATATCTGTTTTTAAAAATCGTAACAGCAAAACAAATATTAAATAAAACTGTATAATACGGAAATCGTAATGTCAATAAATGCTGTTGACTTTTCTAGCTACTAAATTTGGTAAATAGGACTCCCTTTAATATAAGTATAGATTTCTACAGTAAATTTTCACTAGTTTTACAGTTTCAACAGAGCCAGTAACTCTAACTCATTTCCTCTATAATTCCCCACTAAAAGAATATTCCAAACATATTTTTTCTAATTTTATTAATTTATTAAATAATCTCTACAAATTATATTTTAATGCATTATGCTTGCATAAAATTTACATGATTATGTATATATTAAATATTGATTAATAAGATTAATTAATAAATTTAAATCAAAATCATAAAATTACACTTCATCATAAAAGTACGTGGATTTCATCACAAACATTAATTTAAAAAAAAAAACATCAACACAAATATGAAGCATTCAATACAATAAGAACTACGTAAAACAAAATACAACACTAGTTATTGCCATGAGAATATTTTTCCCACAAATGTGCAACCAATGCATTACGAAGTTCATAGTGGACAGATTTATCCTTGATTCTTTTGTGTCGAGCAAGAAATTGTTGAAAAGAGACGTAATCTCGTGGTGCTGGAGTACCATCGGAGGACCAAATTGAACATCACTTCTAATTGGTGCACTAAGATCACGTTGATCTTCAACATTCATATTGTGCAAAATAATACATGTTTTCATTATATCATTAAGCACCTCTTTTTTTCCAAAAACGACAGGACCCGCGACGATTACAAACCTTTTCTGCAAAACTCCAAATGCATATGCAACATCTTTTCTACATGCCTCTTGTCTCATTTTAAAGTATTCCTCCATTGGATTTGATGGTGCAACAAATGACTGATCAATAGTGGACCATTTAGGATATATACCATATGCTAAATAATAGCTCATATTAAACAGTTTGCCTTGAATGATATAATTAGCTGGTGGAGCGATACCTTCAGCAAGATTTGACATTAGAGGTGATGCTTCAAGAACATTAATGTCATTATTGGTACTTGGCATACCAAATATGCGTGTCATATCCATAGATCATAATCTTCCACAACTTCCAAAATGATTGTTGGTTTTCTGGAACATTCAGAATATTGACCAGCCTTAGGGAAATTCTCCCATTCTCAGTGCATGCAGTCCAAGTTACCTAACATACCTAGAAAACCACATTGTTCACCAATATGAAGCAATCTAGCGATATCATCGTGATTTGGTGATCTCAGGTATTGTGCTCCAAAAACTTCAACGACTCCACGACATAATCTCTTTACGCGTTCATTTGTCGTAGACTCAACAATCTTAAGATATTCATCGGCACCAACTGCAGGGGTTTTATAGGCTAATTTTCGAAGCGCGACTGTCCCTTTTGTATATGTTGACAATCCAAGTCGACCAAGACCATACCGACGTTGTTGGAAAAAACTATTATGATTTTAGGCAATGGTTCGGGTAATACAAAGGTCACGAGACTACTGTACTTGCACTCGAAAACGAACGATTTATCTGTTTAACAAAGAATAAATAAATTTCGGAATAATTTAAGTAAAACAAGGACATCTACGAAAATTATTTAACTAATTGATCATTTAGACGAGGACATCTAAATAATCTTATTGAAATTAATTGATTAGCCGAGCTAAACAAACTCAAAAAGATAGACATGTAATGCTATACACTTGAGAAATCAAATAAACGAGCAATCTCTAATAATACGAACGGGGCACTACAAAATTAATCAAGCTTAGATAAATAAAGTCGAGCTATACTTTTATTAAAAGAAGAGGTGCTACAGCGACCTCGGTCTGTCCGCCGGTGACCACAAGCGACGAGTAGGGCACCCAGGCGCACCAGACTTGTGTCTGTTCGGCCAGCAGTGTCCCAGCCGTAGTCGCGCGACCCAGCAGGCACCCAGCCACAGCTCGGGCGTGCCGACAGCAGCCCCTGTGCCGAGCCTTGAATTATTTATCTTATAGCCGTTTTTTGAAACCCTTAGCCGAGCCTCGTAGAGTATTGTATTATGCTATGTGTTGAGTATTGTGATTATGTTAAATAATTTTTATCGAATAGAGATCAAGGTGTCGAGTCCTTGAGGCGTTCTTTGATCATTTATTTATTCGCGTACTTCAAGTTGATGTGAGGATATTTTACTACGCGTTTATTCTCTTTAATCCAAAGGTATGATGATTGTTGTATATGCTATGGCCTACGGGCAAATGATAAAGGCCTCCGGGCAAATGGTAAAGGACCTTCGGGCAAATGGTAAAGGGTCTTCGGGCGATTATATGCAGTAACGGGCCTTTTGGAGATTAGTTATGTACAATAATTGTGATATATGTTATTAACTTGAATAATTGTCACAGTATGTTTCTCCACTGAGTCGTTCCGTACTCATCTCATATTTAACATTTTCAGGTTCAGGAGTTGGTGTCGGGACTCGGAGACGGCGTGGTGGTAATTTCAAATTTAACTTACATTTTTTTATGTTTAGTTTGTTGAATTGCTCATTTGGATTACGATTTGGTGGTTTAGAACTTTCGACTTATTGTTTCTAATTAGCGTGCATTCATGGCTTAGAGTTTGGGTTAAATGCATTCGATTTTGTTTTGGACTTTAGTATGCTATGGTGCTTGAATATGATTTCAGATTATGGTAAAGTTGAAATTTTAGCTCTTAATTTAATGGTGCTAAGATATTCTGGAGTTATCTTGTGAGTATAGATGCTAGCCGTATTCATTAAATTTTAAAGCAAGTCTTACTACATGCTCATTTTGTTTAGTAAGCCCGTGTTAAAGTGTCGTGGTATTTTATCAGAGTGCACAACGATAAGCATCGAACTACATTTGTTTTCAAAATTTAAAATATTGAATTTTGACTCAAATATTGTTCAAAATTTGATAACGTCCCTTTAAAATATCATGTTTACCTTTTTGAAAATTGGGGCATTACAATCCGTAGTGCGATATTTATTTTTATTTTAGGTAATGTGATATCAATAATTTTATATACATCTGTTAACTATAATTTCCAAAATTTTCAATCAATTATTATATTTGTACTTACTCATTTTTTTTTTAATTATTTTAGTTATGTGATAACAATAACTTGACATTGAACTGTCCAAAAATTTACAATAGATTAATACAACAAGAGATATGGTTATAGATTAATCACTCTAAGGATAATTATTCACAAATTAAAAAAAGTGATATTTAAAATATTTCTTGAAATGCTATATGAAGAAATTTTGAACTATGACATTTTTCTATATAGTTTCCATATCGTTTTCTGTTTTTTATTTTTTTCGCTTTTCCACTTGTCTTATCAAGTATTGATGTTATTTCTTTCTTAGAAACTTGATAAATTTTTTATTTGTTACCTATTTCTTTATACTAGTACGAATCCCGTGCGATGCACGGGAGCATTTATTATCCATTTATTTTTTAAAAGGTATTTTGTATTTAAATTGTTTCATGCCATTAAAAATTTCATGAAAATGAAATTTATATGTTATTAAACACTTCCTTATGTACAACATTATTGACTTGATTCTTTGATACGTAAAGTACTACATAGGTGTTCGAATTTATCCAAAATTGCATATTATTCGTTATTAGTTAACAAATTTTAAAAAAATTAAAGGATCTTATTTATTAAACAAAATTAAAGTAGAAAAAAAAGTAGAATTTTTTAGAGATTTTCACCCATTATTTATTTTAAATCTATTTCTAAATTTCAATTAAGAACAATTGAAAAGAATCATTAGTTACTCCTGGAAATGAAACCGACTTTCCTATCAATAAACCGATTTTTTTATCAAACATATTGATCCGAATTTTTTTTAAACCAAATAAAAAAATCATCAATTTTTCCTAAAAATGCAACCGATTTTTCCTAACATTGCACCAATTTTTGTATCAAACAAATTGAATTGAAAATAATTCTAATAACAAATTGAAATAAATTGTTACTGTTTATGATACTATCTCTTTCCTAAAGAAAATGATATGAACTTAACCAAGAAAAAAAAATGATATAAACTTACCAAAATCTCGGTAAAACATGGTTAAGAAAAAACATAAGAATCCAAAAAAATCGATGTATTTAAATTTTGAAATGTTGCATACAATTTTTTCTAAATAATTGGATAAGGTGACTTTAAATATCAATGATGAACCGCTTTTGTTACCAAAAAATGTGGACACAATTTCGAATGTACATCCCGTCCAAATATCATTTTTATTTTAAAATAAAAATTGCATGTGACTTTATCCAATTTACACAATTTTTTTGAAAGAAAAAATTATTCAATAAGATTGGAAGAATTGATTAAGAATTATACAACTATTTGCTTCCTAAATTTGTATCCAGTTTGCACGGTTTTTAAATTAATTTGTATTTAGAATTGTTTTTATAAATAATTGACATATTTTTTTGCATAAGAATCTCTAAATTTGTTACCAAAAAAAATATGATTTAAATTTTGGTAAAAAATAAAATATGATACGAAAAAAATGGGATTCAAATTTTTCCATAAAAATCTCCAAATTTGTTACCAAAAAAATATGATTTAGATTTTGTTACTTAAGATTCACATGTGTTTTTTTAACTTTCCATTAATAGTAAGTCAAATATTATATTTATTTGGTCAAAATTTCTATTAATGTATTTTTCCAACAACCTCTTTATATATATATATATAGATATGAAATATTGAATTGATCTTTATTTTATGATCTTCGTTTTGACAATCATGTTGTATTTTTAAATAAAATATAATTATTTGTAAAGTATTAATAAATTTATTAACTAATATTGCAGATGCAAAATGAACTAAAATTTATTATTTAATATTACCTTAAAATAAGAAACTGGTCTATAGTTATTCATACAAAAATATAAATGTATATATAACAAAATGTATTTATATAAAATAATCTAAACTAGTAGTGGTATTTTAATCCCATATAGATTTAAGAATTTAACGTTGAAAAAATATAAGTAAATAATTATTTTGAGGATCAAGTATATACAACATTAAAATGATAAAACAACATGTCATTTGTCGAACTTTCATATAAATTATTAATTATTATATATCATAAAAATAAAAGAAATGATTAAAATTAATATTAATTCAATTTTTTTTATGCTAATTGATATCCATTATTTGCTTTAGTCTGTATGATTATGCCTGGCAATGTATTAGTTTTGTCACCTTGTGAAATTATATATAAAGAGAGATGAAATATTTTTTTTTTCCGGAGAAAAAGGTATTATACTATTATAAAATAATAAAATAATGTATGTGAATGACTATTTTACTCTCGATGTATTTGTATTATTACGAGTTGTGCCATCAGAAGTATCCTATAAATATGAGCTTCGGTTATAATTAAAATCACGCCAAGAGAATACATTCTCTCTATTCTCTCTCTTTTCCTCTAGTTTTATAACACGTTATCAGCACGAATCTCTACCTTATGGAGCTCGATTTGTAATATGACGAAAGTATGCTCTACAGTTGCGTCTTATAGACGATTGTCTGTATCATAAATCGAAATGTTACAAGTCGTCTTCTTCCTCAAACAATACTTCATATCAGAAAACTATATTTTTCTCAGTCATAGAAACTAAGCAAAAATTTGAATCCAGGTGCAAATGCCACTACACACTTTATCCATTTTTCTCGTTTGATAGCTCACCTCACCAATCTTCACACTCCACCCGCATCATAATAATCCTCTGTACCAAAACAAAGAAAAAAAGGGAAAGTTGAAATCCCCTTATATTGTTAGTAATTTTTAGCAGGAATAATAAAAAAAAAAAAAAACATTTTTGAGGATTGTGAAAAATCAACCGAAGAATTTGAGCTCCTACCGTACGTGGGTACGTCATTCAATTCCAACTTGGGGACTTACTATGGAGTTATAAGGCCTGTGAACTATTTTGTTGCCACTGTTAATGGCTTTGGAGTGGTGGCTCAATCGGTGTATATAGCTTCATTTCTTCTCTTTGCTCCTCCAAGAAAAATATTTGGCTGGAAGACGAAGTGGGTCTTGGAAATTCACTACTGGTGGAATCATGGGTTTATGCAAATCCTCACTCTCTAACAATGTTTCTCCAAAATCTCCACTCAGAAGCAAAAGGTAAACTTTACGGTTGAAAAATAATGAAATATTTGAAAATTGTTACGCATTATCATCTGATGCACACATTATTGAGAGTAATGAATCAAATAGAAAGAATAAGAACCGAAGGAAAGAAAAATATAAAAAGAAGATGAATGTGTTAGAGAAAGATGGATGTGAAAAAAAAATTTGAAAATAAAAGGTTTTGGTGTCGGCAAGTTGACAGAGTGATTCATTGCATTAATATCTAATAATATTAATTTATCACTTGGTATGCATTTAAATATTATTTGTCAATTTCTTGCAACTTGCAAACCAACGAAACTAACCACATCAAATGCATGCTAATGTCTTTTTCAACGAAGACAACATTATTTAATGCATGATGTATACCATACAAGTATCACTTTTTGTTACATATTTAAAGCACGCATTAGTTAAATTAATTTTTGATAATATCATAACGACTGGGGTAAGAAGAGCTTTGTTTCAAGACCAATATTGATATGGTATATTGTATTAAATAATTATGAAATGTTTGAGTTTTCTATTGTGAAAATTATTTAGTACGTGAATATGTGAATATTTATGGATTGACCCTTGTGATATGAAAATAAATATTTGTGGCTACGAGGAGTGGGCAGTATGGCTCTGCCGCCGGCAAGTAATATTTAATAGTAGCCTATGGGTCAATAGTTGATCGAATTATTATAAACAAACGATCATGTGAAATGGCCAAGTGTCGCAATCACCAACAACAAATAATATTGAACGGATAAATGGATCAGTCAGTGTATTAATTAGTGATAGCCGATGATGTGGAATGGCCAGGTGGTAAAGCCATGTGCAACAGATACTACATATAAAAGGGTATGAATGGCTATATATATGGGCCGGCCAGTGCAGCTCTGCCGCCGGCGACGGGCAGTAATAATAAGTGATAACCGATGAATGAAATTAATGATACTTTGTATTTGGCCATGTGAAAGTTAAAGTCCTTATCGTGAATGGATATTATATGGAGTAACCTGATCCTGAAGGAACAGTTGATAAATTCTCTAAATTTATTGATGAAGAAACGAATATTGATGAAGTAGTACCAGAAGTTACTACACAATGATTAAATGATATCTGGTATATTGGTACTGGAAGCTACCACGTTATGATTAAACAAAGTGATGAAATGATACCAGAAGCTACCATTGGATGATTGAACAAACTGAGATAGTGGTACGAAAAGTTACCAGTTATGGGTGATCACACAAAATGATTTCTCAGTATGCTATATGAGTCTAAGGGACCATGTCAAATGACGAAATTATATTGAGATCCGAGATTATATTGATATTACAATAAAGTGCTCCAGAAGAAGCACATATGGTAATAATTGTAGTCATGAACTACTATACACTTATCTTGAGAAAATGCAAAAAATATTACATAATAGAACCCATAAAAGGAGGGTGCGTCTCGAGAGTATAAAACTCCGTAAATCTGCCACCCATGAATTGTATCTCGGTTCATAATGAGAGATCTAAAGGATCAAAAACTCTTTTTCGCTTAACTCCTTGTGTTTCCACAGAATCTTAAAAAGTCAAGCTTTCTTGAAGCTTTTTGATAAGATCATCAGGTGTATCTGCAGATTTGAATACTTCTCTTGTTGAAGAAGATATAGAGGTTTGATATAGCCCTATGTCTAAAAATCCAAACAAACCATGAAATAAGTTATTAAAATTTAATAGACCTATGGGTTGTTATGAAGTTTCAATTCTGCCCAAGAAGCAATGGTGAACATTGTCATCAGCGTTCCATAACCACCTAGAAGAATGATAAAAGCATCGCTACTGTTCACCATATCCATCATACAATCATAAAAAGAATGAGTTAGTATCATGCTTGTGGAATCCTTGACGATCCTTGTTGAAGCTCTACGAAAAGATATGATACTTTTCACTTCTATCTCAAAACATTGTCCAGCCACTAAGAGAAAATCAAAGAAAGTATTGCTAGTCCCTCCATACAGCAAATTGATTTTTTGATTCCCCATCTCTTTTACTAACTGACTTACAATATCAATAGTTTGAGAAAAACTTACCAATTTAGAACCACAAAAAACGCATATGGTTTTTATCGGTTGAAGAAAATTATTACCTTGCGAAGACTCTGAAATATCCATCTATTATTGATAAACTAAATTTTCAAAAATTTGGTGAGATATATGATTATGATGAATGACTCGTTATTTAAAGGAAAGTTTTATAGAACGATAAATACTTGTACTGTTTTCTTCTGACAATTGCGACCGACAGATAAGGCATGGGGTTTTAAATAAATCTTATCTATCGGTAGCTATAAGGATTTTTGTAAAATTACAGTACACCCTACTAAACTGTATTAGTATGATTTTTCGTACTAGCAAGACCAGTTTTACAAACTTGATCTTTTGAAATAATATTTTCGAGACTGTAACGTTCTTCTTCACTTTTCAACTGAGTCCATAAAGACATAAGTTCACGATGCACATACCCACTAGGATGTGTCTCAAGAATCTGTTGAATCGTTTGATCCAGAGACTCCTTACTCAATCCATCCTTTATAAAGGTTATTTTATCTTCTTGATTTCTGGACACGTACACCACAGATTTACATCGTGTGTCACAAGTCCATCGAGCGCATTTGAAGCATCCACCTAATCTTTTTGGTCTTCGTTTCTTTGCAAAAATACTCTTAGCCATACCTGGCATATATTTATATGAATTTGGAAACACTCCACACAATCAAACTTGTACTTCGATCAACCATCGAACATCATTTGGAATACCCTTATTCATTAGCAGCCTCAATCTTTCTAATCGAGATCGATAAAACCTTTTAATGATATTTATTGGAAGAAAAGAATAATATATTTGGATATTTGAGAGTGCTAGGTCTATTTGTAAATTCGGATCTTTGTTAAGGAAGATTGAATGAATTACCTGATAATTTATATAAATGATGCGTATGCGATACGACTATAAAACAGAGTTTAAAAGTGTGTATGTCAGAAGGCATGATACGCATGTGATGCGATTATGGATTTAAAGATTGTGTGTCAGAATCTACACTTAAAGTGCATTTATTGCCGCCGAAAGATGATGTGATATGTTTGTGATAAATGTATCAAAATGAATTATTGTGATGATTACTGATATAAGTGATGATGGTTGCATGATTAACTGAGTTTTGTGATATGATATGTTTTGTTCTCGATTGGTGAAAATTATTACTAGCTAAATATTTGTGAATCGATATTTGATCAATCTGAGTATGAAAGGGGTACGATATATATGGGCCCACTACCCCTCCATGTGTGCTACTAGATATTATGGATCCACTAGTTAGCCATATGTGTGTGATTCGTAACTTGAAGTTACGAGATGATTTGATCAAATAATGTGTATATGACACGTAATCTGAAGTTACGAGATGATTTGATCAAAGAATGGATATATGACACGTAACCTAAAGTTACAAGATGATTTCATCAAATAATGGATATATGACACGTAACATGAAGTTACGAGATGATTTGATCAAAGAATGTGTATATGACATGTAACCTGAAGTTACGAGATGGTTTGATCAAAGAATGACACAAGATGATTATGAAAGAATGAAAATAAGTTTCATATGAAAGTGATGAAGCCAGTAATATACTCAGCTGATATGATGAACTCTTTAAAAAAAAATGTGCACATTACAAATGATATGAGTTCAAAGTCCTCCAAATGTATGTTGAAATCGAGAACAAAATGGAGACTATATGAACTCCCCTCAAGAAATTCAATACTGAAAATACAGATCAGGGATCTGTTAAGATGAGGAGGAGAATCAATGATTAAAATTTAGAAATGATATATGCATCACACTGAAAGTGTGCAAATCATAAACTGAATGATACTGATGGTGGTGAAATATATGAAATGATATGATGGTGGAATAATACGCTGCAAGAATTGGTATTGTGCAAATTGAAATTTCCCAAATAAGTGATAAAAGGAGGCATATATATACTATTGATGAAATCAATTAATAATGAGATATCTCACAATATTACGAGGAATAATGAAAATGAATAAGTGTCGACACAAATAAATGAATAGCACTATATAAATGATATTGACGATGATGAAATCAGCTGAAATGTGAATATTGGGAACTATTGGCAGTAAGACCATTGAAATCAATTGATGATGAGAATGAGTTTAAGAATAAAAGTTGCACAAAGCATGATATGACATATTATCATGAATACCATCAGTATCTGAAAAACCATCAGTATCTGAAAATTTGAACGAATTTATATGATACTCATGCATATTATGGAAAGATTATTATGGTGAATATATGGAATACGCGTTGTACTCTTTTTCTCTTGTCTGAGGTTTTGTCCCATTGGGTTTTCCTAGCAAGGTTTTTAATGATGCAACATGGATGGCATATTCACATGAATAGTGTACTCTTTTTCCTTCATTAGGATTTTGTCCCACTGGGTTTTTCCTAATAAGGTTTTAACGAGGCATATTCATGGTATGATGAGGGCTACTGGATAAATGATATGATTCTTCACGATGATAAGAGAGACTGGAGTAGCTGTACTCTTTTTCCTTCGATCAAGTTTTTTTCCACTGGGTTTTCTTGACAAGGTTTTAACGAGGCAGCACGTGGATACTCCACTAAAGATGATCTATTTGAGGGGAAGCAATGTTGTGCTTCCACAATGCTCAGGTTTTGTCCCACCGGGTTTTCCTGAGGAAACAATTTTATGATTTCACGATGATCAGGTTTTGTCCCACCGGGTTTTCCTGAAGAAACAATGTTATGATTTCACGATGATCAGGTTTTGTCCCACCGGGTTTTCCTGACATGCTAAAGCAACGGTATGTGATGGCCACAAGATACACTTCAATATGTGCAGAATGGGCTTTGTATAAATTAGTTAAAATATGTTTAGAAAATAGTCATTCAAGGAAGAATGTTACAAAATAATAAAATAATGTATGTGAATGACTATTTTACCCTCGATGTATTTGTATTATTACGAGTTGTGCCATCAGAAGTTTTTTCATATAAGTAGGAGCTTCAGTTATAATGAAAATCACACCCAGAGAATACATTTTCTCTATTCTCTAACTTTTCCTCTAGTTTTATAACATATACTGTATTTTTTATGGTGGAATTGTGGAAGTGATAGGTGAATGACAGATGTTGACCCACACTTGTTATAAAAATGGGTGTTGCTAAATACCGCACCCCCAATTGACACATTTGCCCTTTTAAAAAAAAAATCTGAAATTTGTAAAAACGCACCCCCACCCCACCCCCTCCCTCATTGGACATTCAACATCATCTTCACTCAACATCATCTTCCACATAAAAAAAAAATAAAAATAAAAATAAAAAATAAAATTTTTAAAAAGATCTACAATTCGTAATAAATCCGAAAAAATCTGGAAAAATGGCGGGACAATCCT
>BKCP01005294.1:2310250-2333014 GCA_008636005.1 Striga asiatica | reverse complement strand
TAGAATTGTACTAGTATTTATACTAATTACTATATTAGTATATATTAGTGTATAAAACATTATATTAGTAATTAGTGTAATTACTATAAATTATAATACAAAAACTTATATTAGTATAAATTAATAGTTAGTATATATTATACATTTTATAATAGTAATTAGTATGATTATTATAACTTATAATAGTAATTACTAATATATAATATAATTATACTAATATAACTAATATAATTTATTAAAAGTAATATAATTCATATAAATTATATTATAAGTAATATAATTCATTATGATTATACTAATTACAAATATATATTTTTTTTTATTATACTAACATAGTAATTAGTATAGTTACTAGTATTATTGTACTAATTATTATAATAACATCTTGATTAGAATCTTAAAAAATAAAATTTATTGATATTATGCTAGAATTATAATTGATTATTTTGTAAAATTATTAACATACATCGTAATATATTGCAGACGCCGGTCGAAGATTTTGGAGGAGACGGTGTTGATTACCGACCTTGTTTCACAAAAACTAATCTATTTGATAGTGTTGACGAAGCTATTGAATGGGCAAAAGATATTGCAATCATATGGGGTTTCTCATTGGTCATCTCGAGACACGAAAAAGAAGGAAAGAATAGGTTGTTGAGGTGTGATCGGGGGGAACATTACAGAAGCCGTGTAGGAAAGGTAGTTAATGCTATTATAAGAAAATCGAAAACTAAATCGACCAACTGCCTTTTTCAGTTAAGAGTCAAATTTGATTTTCAATCAAAAAAATGGTATATCTCGGTTCCTTTAGATGATGAGAAGGGAAAGCATAATCATGCGTTGGCTGTTAATCCCGAGGGTCATCGACAGATGAGCGGCCTTAGCGATCCGTCCAAAAAGATTGTCCGTGATATGACTTCTGCTCAGGCAAGACCAGCAGCAATTTTGGCTGCGATTCAGGAGCAAAACCCTGTAGACAACGCTACTTGTAAACAAGTGTACAACTATAGATATAAAGTGCGGAAATATAATTTGCAGGGTAGAGATGTGGCTGACCAACTTCTGAATTTGGCTAAGGCCAACAACTATATACATTACGTAGATGTTGATTCAGACACACAGGCGTTGACACGTGTCTTCATGTCGCATCCTCAATCCGCCAGTCTGTTTTAGACATACTACTGGTATGTCGGTATAGACTCCACGTACAAAACCAACATGTATGTTATGTTACTTTATAAATATCAATTTAATGCGAATATTATTAGTATGTTTGAATAGGTTTTTTGTTTCTATGTTGCTTTCATTTTTACAGGTACAAGATGCCATTGGTGGAAATGATTGGAATGACGCCGTGCAAAAAGAACTTCTTAATTGCCTATGCAATTATCAAGGACGAGACTGAGTACAGCTATAATTGGGTCCTACAGCGGTTGAGACTTCTGTTACCTTCTGATGTACATCCTACAGCCATTGTCACTGACAGGGAGTTGGGTTTGATTAATCCTATTCGGATGAATTTCCTTCAGTCGGCCCACTTACTTTGCACGTGGCACATCAACAAGGATGTGGAAGACATGGTGTGTCGACTAGCAAAAAATAATAAGCTCTTCGCTCAGAAGTTCACGCATGGCAAGTGGAAGAAGGTTGTCGAGGCGAGCACGTTGGAGAAATACCAAACTGCCATAGGTGATTTGAAGGCTACATACGTACAATTTACTGAGGTGCTACGCTATTTGGAGCAGACATGGTTAGTCCACAAGGAGAAGTTTGTGAAAGCGTGGACGAACACTTTTTTACATTTCGGCAACACAACGTCGTGTAGGGAGGAGAGTGCCCACGCTACGTTGAAGCGGTGGTTGAACACGTTGACCAGTTCGCTCGACATGGTGTGGGAGAAGATTCACAAGGAGGTTGAGTCTCAAATGACTCAAGTCAGGTATATTCCTTAGGTTATACATATTTACTGTGTTATTATTACGTTATTTATTTGGTTCTAATGTTATGTAATGTATTACCAGGGTCACGCTGGAGTCTTCGAGACTTAACATGCATACGGGTTACAAGGAACCCATTTTCGCGCCGTTGATATTGCGGGTCTCGCATTACTGTATGGATTTATTGAATTATGAGCTTAAGAGGATGCGAGAGTTGAGCGAAGAAGTTGCCGATCGTTGCGGATGTGTACTCTGGTACACTCATGGACTTCCTTGTGCCTGTGAGCTAAGGAAGGCACTCACTATAGATATGGAAATTACTACCCAACATCCAAAGGTTCTGGTGCACACTAGAGATGACGGACCCATGTACAATTACGAGATTGATTAATTTATTGAACTTATCCTAACACTATGGACAGAATATAGAGTGTGTTGTTTAATTTTATAAATTATTTTTGTGGACAGGTCAACAGAGTGCATCGGCGAGCGGATGGACTGATCGTGACTATTTTTATCAGCTTGCCGCGGAGCTTGAAGCGGCCGATCCCGCGACGCTGCGGTACGTGAATCAGTTCATCGACTCTCAACTTCACCCCGACCAACAAGGTTACAAAGAACCTGCAGTGAAGGATAATCCGAGAGGTCGGCCCAAGAAGCCCAATTCAACAAAGCGCGATCTATCGAAATGGGAGTACAGTCAAAGACGCCGTAAAAGCACTTCCTCGTGTGCTTCATCGCAATCGGAGTACACCGAAACAGGTCGCCGGGTGGGGCGTAAAAGCACTTCTTCGTGTGCTCCATCGGTATGGGATTACAGGGAAAGAGGTCATCCGGTGGGGCGTAACAACAGTTCTTCGTGTGCACCGACAAGCTCGTTTTCTCAACATTCAGATGAGCCGACAGGTGATTTTTTTTTTCTTATTTATTTGTTTATGTTGAACGATAACTAATTATGTTTGTAAGTTCTATTATCTAATTTGTGACGTGAAATTATTATGATATTACAGATACTTTCTCGACATTTTTCTACGAATATCCGCATTTTGGAGAATTCCCTACGTAATTCACCCTTACGTAGAGAGCTATCTGGATGTGACGCCGGATGGGAACTGCGGATTTCGGGTGGTTGCGAGTTACATGTACAGGAGCCAATTGAGGTGGCCAGTGGTAAGAAGGAATATTGCAAATGAGATTGCAGCCAACAGACAGTTGTACGATCCTGTGTTTTACCATGAAACCGACAGAGCACTCGATCGGATAAGATGGGACGGGGGGCCTTGTGGAGAGGAGCATTGGATGGAAGTTGTAGGCGACTTCTTTGCTATTGCTACACTATTTAATGTACTTATCGTGTTGTTAGGCAGTGGTGACAGAAATGACAATATCGACTTTAATAGTATGACATTTTTGCCATTGTGCGCACCATCCACGGCTACAAGACCTGACAGCGAGATCGCCATAGGTCATCTTGGTTCTTACAAACACTTCATTCGTCTGAATCTGTCATCTGATTGTCCATTACCGCCTATGTGTAACCTTTGGCGGACATTCCGAGATGTGACGATTGCAGGATGGGATAATCAGTATCAGACAAGGATCGAGTATTGGCGGCATATTCGTAGAGGACCTTGAGTTTGATATATTATGATATTCGACTTATGTTTGTTGCGATTGATGACATTCATTATATTAATCTGCATTATGATCGACATATTGTGATATTTGACCGTGTTTACCGTTTCACGTGATATTATGGAATTTTTGGGTTGGAATGTGGTATAACATTTGGAAATAGATGAAAATAAAATGAAGCAACAACAAATAAAAAAAAAGAAAAGAAAAAAACAATTCAAATAACATTCAATCGTACAACAAAATCCAAAATAAAATAAAAAAAAATATTTATTACATCAACGCTGCGCCCTTTCCCAATCCCCCTTAATTTGGGCCAGCGTATCTGCATGACGCGCCGCCACAGCAGGATCAACAATCTCGCAATCCCGCAGGAGGTCTGATGATGCGGAGAATAACCGATTCACCCACTACACATAAAAGCAGAAGTAAAAATATTATCACATATATATTAAAAAACGACTTACTACTGTAATGACAACACAATATCTAAAATTTCGTGAACGACTTACATAATCGGTGTTGGCGCGCAAAGGGACGGCGTCGTCGTCCGGTAGACTGTAAGGCAAGAGTCTAGGATGAGAAAACTGATCATACCATTGCTGGTACTACTCATGGGCCTCCCCTGGATCATCTACGGTGGTCGGAGTACAATGAGTCAAGTTTACAGAATGGAGCTGCGGGAACTGGTCCCAGTGATCCACTGCAATAGTATCCGCATGCTCAACCCTGTACAACCTAGAGTTCCAAGCACGGACTGCCTTGAGCGGACGATCTATGTGGGGAGGGACAGTCTGCACGTAGCCCAACTGACGCAATCAGCGCAGAGGCATGTACAACTCCACAATATCCCGGTACCTAAGGCATCCGGAATAAAGGGTCCTAGGCTCGATGTCATGTGGCCGACGGTCGTAGGGCAGCCAGTTCACCTGTTCACAATTGCATAAAAACATTTATTGAAGCAATTCAATTATTCCAAATAACTTTCAACTAAATGTAAATAAAATAACTTAACGCACCTCGGCGGCGGTGAGAATGTCAAGCTGCCTATGGAAATCTTCGAGGCACGCATCTGACCTCTCCGTCACTGCCACGCTCCACGAGGCTGATCGGGTGACACATCCAAGCTCGGGGATCATACGCGCTCGCTGGGGTCGGAAGGTGGGGAAGTACTCGTATATCCAGGACTGCATGAGAGTCAAGCAGCCAGACACTCCCTGTGAGTCCCCCCTGCTGGCAATACCTAACTGTCTATACAGGTATGCCAGCGCAGCCGAGCCCCAGGAGTAAGTCCCAACTTCCCACACCTTGTCCATCATCACGTGCAGGAGTTTGGGACTGACCCTATTACCACTCTTGTCCACAAACAAGGTGGTAGCGAGCAGCACCCACAACCAGCCAATAGCCACATGCTCAGCCGACCGAGCTGCGCCATTCTTTATCAATGCATCAAAAACGGCTTGATTTGTCATCGACCCCTTGTCCCAAAGACGCGTCATCAGATCACTCTGGTCCACCCCCAAGATCTTCATGCAGTTCGCCTGGCAGGTCTGGCCGTCGGGGTCCCCACTCATAACCGCTGCATCCACAGGAACCCCCAAAATGGCCCTCACATCGTGCAGCATGATACTCATTTCACCAAAAGACAGGTGAAACGAGTTGGTATCCGGCTGCCAGCGCTCCACAAATGCAGAGCTCCACAAATGCAGAAATAAGTGGAGTGTCGACGTGAGTATGCATGCTGGACGCCAAATGTGACAGCCCGGTCTGAACGATCATATCACGCGCATCCTGGACCATCGTTCCGAGCCAGCCCCTCAATTCACCATGCGCTCCCTGCCTGTTTTGGCATTTCAGCATGCCTCTGAGCTCTCCAGTCTACATACGGGAGGCTACGTGCCCTAAAAAACTAGGGATAACACTCCCGTCAATGGGGCCACCGGGCACTGGGGCTGTAACGATCCAGGGGTCATTCTTCGGCCGTTTGCTACTCGCACCTGTATTAGAATAGAACAATCAATATATATACGATATATTGTGACTGACCGTATCAATTATTTAATAAAAAAACATATAATGGTAAACAACAATAAATACGTAAATCATTTACCTGAGGAAGATCCAGCGCCCGCAAAACAACCCCCATCCTGTCGTGGAGGATTAACTAGACCGAGTCTTTTACCTACACCGGCTGCAGGTGCAGGACCCTGTGGTCGCTCTGGCTGTGCCTGTGGGTCAGGAGATACAATGTCCTGCTCAGCTGCCGCAGAGTCGGAGTCATATGTCTCGTCATCACCATCACCATCATCATCATCATCATCATTCACCGGAGTTCTGATTGCTGACTCAGAAGAATAACCCTGCGACCGAGTGATACGTATCCAAGGGAGACGTCCCGAACTGCCAGGCATGAGTGAGACGGAATGCTGATCACTCTGTATCAGATTGCTCGGACTGGCAGGTATGAGTGGCCCGGACTGCGGACCACTCTGTATCAGAGGTCCCGGACTGGTCGCCGGGAGTGGCTGGGACTGCTGACCACTCTGTATTAGAGGGGGACGTCCTGAAGTGGCAGGAATGAGTGGCCCGGACTGCTGACCACTCTGTATCGGACGAACGGGAGGTCTCAAACCGCCAGTCTGCCCAAGCTGTACCAGGAGAGCCTCACGCCGCCTCTCCTCCATCTCCCGCCGAGCGACAGCATCCACACAGCGGCTATACGTGTGTCGGGGTCCAGAACCCTCAAACTCGGCAACATGCTCATCCCGCTCCTATTAATTAGTAAACAAAGTTTTTTAATTCATTAGTATAAAGTTATAAATTGATCATAAAACTATAAATAATATTATAAATTATATTAATTGATCATAAAATTATATTTATAATTTTTTAATATATATATATATATTATAATATAATGAATTTAGTAATATATATTAGTATAAAATATATATTAATTTTATTAATTTATATTAACATAATTATTTATTAATTTCAACTATTTAGTAATTAGTATGATTATTATAACTTATAATAGTAATTACTAATATATAATATAATTATACTAATCTATATATATATAAAGAGGTTGTTGAAAAAATACATTAATAGAAAGTTTGACCAAATAAAAATAATGTTTGACTTACTATTAATGGAAAGTTCGAAAAAACACATGTAAATTTTTAGAAACAAAATCTGAATCTTATTTTTTTGGTAACAAATTTGGAGATTCTTATGGCAAAATTTGAATCTCATTTTTTTCGTATCATATTTTATTTTTTTTATCAAAATTTAAATCATATCTTTTTTGGTAACAAATTTAGAGATTCTTATGCAAAAAATGTGTCAATTATTTATGAAAACAATTCTAAATACAAATCAATTTAAAAACCGTGCAAATTGGATACAAATTTACGAAACCAATAGTTGTATAATTTCTAACCAATTCTTCCAATCTTAATGAATAATTTTTTCTTTCAAAAAAAGTGTGTAAATTGGTTAAAACCACGTGCAATTTTTATTTTAAAATAAAACTGATATTTGGACGGGATGTGCATTCAAAATTGTGCCTACATTTTTTGGTAACAAAAGCGGTTCATCTTCTAAAATAATTAATTGCACACCATATTTAGAAAGTTTTAGATATTTTAAATCATAAAATAGGGTAGCATTGAATGCCCCTAAAATTATTGGTTTTGTTGAATTCATTTTTGAAAATTTCGACAGATATTAAAGTGAATATGAAATTCAAAATCTCTTCTCATTTTATTTTTAATAAAATATGCATCCAAATATACGTGTGGTTTTGAAGTGAAAATTTGAAATTCAAAATCTCTTCTCATTTTAGTTACAAGAAAATCGGACTGCATTCAACACTTGAACCAATTTAAAAATTATTCATTAAATGAAGGAATTCATAGATAACTGTTATCTCTACTCAATCACATGATTATTTTCAATATAAAAAGAGACAGATTACAAATTAGTGAATCATATATTACCTAATTCAATATCTTAACATTAAGGAATAAATCCATAGTATTATGTAAATCCATATCTCATATTATTATATCAATAAGAATATATTATAGTTATATTATCGAATCTTTTAAAGATATTAAATCCATATTGTAAAAACAAAAATAATTCATATAATTTTATAACAATTCTATTACACTATTTAACAATATTCATTTTTCTTATATTATATACTGAACAACAATAAGTAAAAATGTTACCTTGTCTTATATCAAGGGATAAATTTATATGCTAAAATTAAATTTTTATTAGTATAGATATTTTAGTGAGATAATATATTAATTACAAGTTAGCCTTAACATGCTCATATTTAATGTGTAGGCTAAAAAAAAAAACAACGCTGGTTAAAAGATGTGGAAAAAAACTTATAATTATCCTATTGTTTTTTAGAGTTAACGTTGATTAAAATAGGTAGAAAATAGATAATAACTCTATTATTTTTTAGACTTAAACGGACAAGGGTGTGAAAATAACTCATTTAATATCTTTGTCCCGCACGGGGTACGTACTAGTATGATTAGTATAATATAATATATAATAGTAATTATACTAGTATGATTACTATGATTAATATATTTTAATTAATAATATATACATACATATATTTTTATTTTTATTATTAATATCTTTTTTTCTTAATAATATATTTTTAATATATTTTCATGTTTAATATATATAATAATATATATGAAATTATTTAAATATATTTATATTATTTTTACTTTTTCTAATTAAATAAAAATATTAAAAGCAAAAAAAACACAAAAATAATATATATGAATATATTATAATTATTTATTATTTAAATTTACATAAATATAAAACATATTAATATAATTAATATATTTGCATTTTTTAATTAAATAAAAAATAAAAAACACAACAATATATATTAAAATATTTTAATTATATATTTTTTCAATAATAAATTTCATATATTAATATATGATTTTTTTTAATATTTTATAATATTAAAAGTATATATATATATATATTTAACGTATATATGTTAATATATACAATTATATAGTAATATTTATTTTTAATTAAAAAAAGGAAAATGGCCGCGCGCGGCGGCGAATCGCGGCCAAAAACGGTGCGACCGCGCGGAGAAAGGACGGCCGCGCGAGACGCAGTAGCGATCACGGGACGGCAGCGCCTAGGCCGTCCGCGATCGCGGGACGGCAGCGATCGCAATCGGCAGCCGGCCGTCCCAGAAAAAAAAGAAATACTTTAAAATATTTTCGGGCAAAATTAAAAAAAAAAATACCTGTAGATTCTTAAGATTCTTCTCCGTTCTAGGTTGTCGTCGGGCCATTTTTCCGATTTTTTTTCGAATTTTCCGATTTTTTTTCGATTTTTTGATATGATTTCAAATTTATTTATTTTTAATTCAAAGTCTTTTCTTTCTTTGATGTTGAGCAGGGCGAGTTTGAAGAGAGATAGAGGTTTGTTTATGTGATGTTGGTGGTGGGCGGATGTTTGGAGGAGGAGGGTAAAATTTTGCTTTTATTTTTCTTTAATTAAGGGCGAAAGAAATATTTAGGGTGCGGTACCTAGTAAAAAGGTACGGTATTTAGCAATTCAGTATAAAAATCTTGGAAAAAAGGCCACGAATTGCCATATAACTTGCGGTTCTGCTTTGCCATAAACCAATTGCCATTGGAGGTTTCAACTTGAAGTTCGCGTGGTTGAAAATTGATATCCAAATGAATATAAAATGTCCACAGAGTTCCCCACAAAGCACTTCTCTCTTGAAGAGTTGAACTGAAGTAGTACATTACATCAACCGAAAGCTCACAATTATATTTGAGAGAAGACTCGTCAACGATCAGTATTTCTCTCTCTCTCTCTTGAGTCTTGACTCCCACTCTTTACTTCAGTTGCCATAAGAAAAAATCATTCAAGCATTACTGAATTTTATTTTGATCGTTAGGACGAGAAGATGGACCAAAATCAAGAACTTGCACTTGCCCATATGAGGGAATTGGTTCAAAAGCTTGGTTATTCCTCTGAGGTAAGCTTTTCAGGTTCTAATTTTATAAAACAGGTAAAGCCCCCTTTTAAAAAATTGAGCTAAAAAAGTAGTTGTTTTTGTCTTAGGGATATGGAGATCCAACCCTGATGAGATTCTTGATTGCAAGATCATTGAATACAGAAAAGGCTGCAAATATGTTTGTGCAGTGGCAAAAATGGAGGGCTTCCTTTGTGCCTCTTGGCTGCATTCCTGATTCAGAGGTTGAAGATGAATTAAGTGGAGAAAAGATATATTTGCAGGGCCTATCAACAAAAGGAACTTCAGTTGTTATAATCAAAGCTTGGAAGCACTATCCATCCAAAGATCAACCTCAATTCAAAAGTAAGTATTTTTTTTAGGTTATAATATTAATTTCTGTAATAGTTTTTTGGACTTAAGTTTATTGATTGTGATGCCTGATTGATTAGTATGTAAGAGCCACTGCAAACTAGAACTAGATATTGTTTTGTTTCTATCTCTGTTTTATTAATCATGATAGAATCTGAAGAGCACAATTGTGAAGAAGTCAAGATAGAGAAAGGTTTCAGAGAAGAGAAAAGAAAAATATTATTGAATGGATAATCACTGCATTGTGTAGGTACCTACAAAGTTAATCACGCCTAGGCTAGGCTGGAGAGGGGTCACACCTATGTTAACTAGACATTATAGGCGGCTCTCCTAGACACCTTTTTCTTTAAGTTATTTTCAAAATTTGATAAAAGAATTTCTATGTATATATGTGGACTTACATTAATTATAAAACTGAAAAATATAATTATGTTACAATTAACACAATAATTATGAATAACATTATAGTTTGGACAATCTTTATATTTTACCATCTTAATTAGTATATTTACAGGATATATCTAGTGAATTTGCGAATAAGATCAGAATATATAGTAAATAAGATCAGAATATATAGTAGATGAAAATACCTGCACAAAATTACATGTCGCAAACATGAACTGGAAAAGAGCATAATTCTTTCTATCAAATTTGCGAAGAGTCACATTAAAATATTTTTTAATTTATTTATTTGTATTATCGTCCCCCTCTCATGCAAACATTTTTTAATGATGCAGAGTTCGTCGTCCATATACTGGACAAAGCCATTGCAAGGTGTGTTCATGAACTGTATTGTAAAAGTCAAATTTCCGATTTGTTGTTTTCTTTTTGTTCAGTTCAGACACTGTGCCTGTAATATAGGAAATGTGTATAAGAGGGAAAATGAGGCTCGAACTATAGTTCTGATGGTTGGAAGGTTTCATGAAAACGAAAATGTGACCAGAATTTGAGTAACTTTTGATTTGTGAAGGTGATTACTAAAGAGGTTTGAGAATACTGCTTGCGGTTTATTTGTCTTTATTTGCTACATCTGCCTGAATCATCTTGCTTTTGTCCTTATTTTTGGATGAAATTCCTTTGAGTTTGGATAGTTTAGTTAATTATTTATAGTGTGGATATATGATATAGCTTTGCTGATGATGCGAGGTTTGCCTTTTTCTCTGGTCCCTAAACTTGCCCTTTTGTCAGTCTTATATAATACTGGAGACTTTTTATTTTGGTCAAGAACTACATCAATGGAAATATAGTTGTTACAAATTGGAATAGATGATTAAAAGGTCATAAAAGTTTCTAATTTCCCTAGAATGCTTAGAAAAGCATAACTCCTTTCTGGGAAGGGTTTCGTTATTCATTCCTCCAATTCATGTTTCTTCAGACACAATTGTTGAGCGACTTGTATATTGAATATGAAGAATGTGGCTTTTTTATTGACCTATTTGTGTGCTAATTTCAGTTCTATTCAAGGTGAAGAAATAGGAAATGAGAAGTTGACAGCAATTATTGATCTGGAAAAGCTCTCGTACAAAAATGTTGATGCTCGGGGTTTGATAACCGGTTTTCAGTTCTTGCAAGTGAGTGATGTAGTTTACGTACAAAAGCAACTGTTTCTGTTGAAAATTACTGAATTAGAATCTTCATAATTGTCCAAGGACTAAATGTGTCGCCACTGTGTGACTCAATGTGCTAGATCAAAACTAAATATCCGTGAATGCCTGCATATTTTAACAGATTTTCTGCCAATAAACAACTAAATTCTGCAATGCATTCATTTTGATAATGATACTGCATTCAATTTATTTTTGTTCTTCTATCCGATATATATATATATATATATACTGGTTAATGCAAGAAAACATTTCTTTCTTAAAGCAAAATGTAAGAATAGGTTTTAAGTGGAAAGATTTAGATTTCTGCTCATACTGCTGCCTCCACTGTAATAATTTTCTTTCATTAAGATATTAGTGTGCCGATCTAAAACTATTTAATATCTAAGGGTTTCTCTACACTGTTTATATATCCTTCCAGATACCAATATACCATTCTTTCTTTTTATCACATGTAAATTTTTCCCTGTCTGCACAGGCATATTATCCCGAATGTTTAGCCAAGTTGTACATCCTAAACATGCCTGGATTTTTCGTGCGTGTTTGGAGATTTGTTTCCCGCTTTCTTGAAAAAGCTACTCAAGAAAAGGTAAAGATGGAATTTTATTGCCTAGGGACAATGAATATCACTTGATTGGTATTTATCTTCACCCACCAATTCTCCCTTCTCTTTCCTTTATGTGCATTCAACTTTCCCAAATCTGTTTATCAGATTAATAGCTCAAAAGTTGTTCAGTCTTCGCATTTCCTCTCAAATGAGAAGTTCAACCCTCTCTCATACAAACATGGCTGGATCATCAATATTTAAGGGATAATTACAGAAACTGCCCCTGAGGTTTAGGCTTGCTATAAATGAAAAAGAAATAATACTTTTATTTTACTAGAGTATATTCTCAACATAAGGATCACTATAAGATAATTACAGAAACTTTAGAGGTTGTTTATAATGTTAAAAGTTGAGTGTTTTTTGGTCATTATACTAACTTCAAGGACAGTTTCTGGAATTCTGGTAATACCTCAAATCGGTATTCGTGATTCTAAAAGCTTACTTACTCATTCTGCAGTTAAGACTAAACTTCATGAGTTTTCATTTTTATCTGGAAAATCACAATGGCTGATTGTTTGCTTTCAAGAGTAACTGCTGCTTATTTGAAGACCCCACTTTGTTTCTTGTATTTGGAAAAAATGAACCTTCAGGTAGTTATAGTGACGAGTGAAGATGAAAAACGAGAATTTGTTAAGGATATTGGTGAAGAAGCCTTACCAGAAGAGTACGGTGGCCAAGCCAAACTTGTCCTCATTCAAGATGCCCAACTAAAACCATTGAATGGCTAAGTTTTTTTTCTTCTACCTTTATTCATATATATTTGTACAATCGTTATAGCGATGGTTCTAATCTATTATGAAACTGGTTGAATGTGTATTCTAATATGTATGGATTGGTAGGAAATATTGATTTCCTGAAAAATTTAGTCTAACATACTATTATAACATTATATTAGCTTAGCTGTTCAATTAACTTTATGGTAATTATTAATGGTCTATTTGAGTAGTATATATAGACTCTATATGTTATTCTGGCCATACAAAATTGTTTATTCACTCCATTGTTAAATCATACTGTCTTTTATTCTCCCCCATTGTAAGACAAAATATGACCGTACCATTGACGAATAAGACAATTTAGTTAAGGAATAGGTAAGAAAAGGTAATAATGCCGATTGAGTTCTTGTTCATGTTAAATACTCAATGGACTCGGGTGTTTTTAATATCCTTATGATCTGTAATTTATTTCAAAGTTGATTTTCTAAAATTAAAGTATGCCTGATTAACTTTATTATGTGGTAATAAATTCGTATAAGTGGTATCCACGGAATCATTTATTTAATTAAAAAAACAAAAAATAAATGAACAAAAATAAATAAAAAAAGGTGTGTGGAAAAAAATCAAACAGTTGAATTATGAGAATCCGTGTTTTAAGGAAACATGGATTCTCAGAATCCGTGTTTACTTAATTCCGATCGAAAAACGAATTTTCAGAATCCGTCTTTCTTTAATGACGTGATTACCCGTAATTAATTCAACTAAAAACGTGTTATGAAAATCCGTGTTAACTATCACGGATTGTGAAAATCCGTTTTAACCAAGAACACGGATTCTCGGATTTTAATCAAGAACACGGATTCTGAGAATTCGTGCTTATTTATTTATTTCTTTTGTTACAAAAACGGATTCTTAGAATCCGTTTTTATGTATTTATTTTTTTTTTAATTCTTTTTTAAGTTAGGCTCGACTCTTGGATGCTCACGAACTCGTTTACCAGCGATCGCATTTATTTCGACTGAATTTTTATTCTTATCCTTCAATATGAAGGTTTTTTATAAATTTTGATTTAACATTTTGAACACGAAATAATATCACTTTAATATCAATTCATTGGTCAAATTATAAATCTAGCATGCATACATACATGAAACACTATATACAAAAAGACAACCACAATTACCGACAAAAAAAAAAAAGTGAACCACAAAATATGTACTCAAAACCATCAAGAATAAATATCTGAAAATCTAGTACAAAAAATAAAAGAAAAAAAGAAAATGTCCACAAAATCACAGAATACAAAACAAACTAACTAGGAGTAAATGTTTTCTTAGGCTGACGTTTTCGAGACCCTCTCCAAAGAAGACGATCCTGCAGTCGGTCCAGGCGTGGATGGTTCTTCTTCTTCTTCTTCTTCTTCTTCTTCTTCTTCTTCTTCTTCACCTAATTAATTAATTTTTGTAAAAAATCAGTAATTCGACCGAACAAGTAAATAAAAACAAACAAAAATAAAATATATATTTGTAGTTAAATAAAAAATCTCACGTTCTTCGTCTTCTACATTCCCGGGGAATGCAGCGGTGGGTTCGCGGTCACGGCGTCTTCTCCCTCCACCAATGTGGGGCGCCGGTCTATGCCTCGCCCGCTGGGACTGTGTCTGCTGGGGTGGGGCGTACTCCTCTTGAGATAGAATTTGCCCCGACGACGCCCTTGTATGACCGACTGGCCCCCAACAGTCAGAGAAGCGTACAAAAGTTCGTGGGCTTGCTGGAACCCTTGCTGCGCTCGGGAAGGTAGCGTATCAAACACGTCTTCAAAGTTCGATAGCGTGTTATACGCCCCCTCCGTACCCGAATTCTGAAAATAAAATTCAAATAACTATTATGAACAGCTAAAAAAAATAAGAATAATAATAATAACTTCAATAATAATAATAATAATAATAATAATAATAAAAATAATAATAATAATAATAATAAAAAAAAAATCACAAATTAGCAGACACTTACCTGACACTTCTTCCGGTCGGCATATGGCTGAAACCCGTCGTCTTGTGAGATTTCCGTGTAGTTGTTAGGGTAATTGAATAGTCTCACAGTCCTACTGTGATACCAATCAATGTACCCCTCTGTCGGCTGTAGGAAGGGATCCACCGGTATATCTGGGAGGACATTCTGATCTCTCTCTTCGGTCTAGATCCTCCCAAGATCAGAATGAAAGGCCCGCCAATCGGTATATGCCTTCCCAGTCAGGCCCTGGCCTTTGTGGTGGGTGTCCCAGTCGGCCAGACTAGTAATGATCGGCGTCTGGGGGATGGGCTGGTGGCACCCAAACTGGCGGGGCACCCTATCAGGCTGGTGGGGTTCTGCGACGTTCCAGTAGAAAATCCACCCCTTGTACATCCAGAGATGTCGGTCTCGTGTACACTGGTCTGGGAGCCGACCCTCGTCTATGTACGTCTGATAGAGTACCCAATCGAACTGTAAAAAAATAACATTTATAGAATTATTAATGAATTTAATAAAAAAATAGAATTAAAAAAAAATAATTATTTATTATTATGATCTAAGAAACTTACATCAGTCTCTCTCAGGTCACTCAGCTGATCTCGGATGGTAGCCGTGCCCGTCCCCAGGTGCCTCATGTCCCTCGATCCCACCCACCTTCAAAATCACAGAAAAAAACTATTTGTAATTACAAAATTTGATAATTGAAATAACTTAAGTGTTGAATATAAATAAAGGTTATTATTACCTTGCACCCAAAGGACAACCAGCCTTAGAGCCGAAATGCGTTTTCTTCATGAATGAGCGAATACGAGGGATGCGTCCCCATGCCCAAACCTGCACATATGGACATATACATTCTTTAGCACATATTATTGTAATTTATAATAAATAAAATTAATTTGCAATTAACAAGTAAATAAATTTACTTGAATTAACTGCACGCAGGTCTTGATATATTTTTCCTCCCTCTCGTAGGCGTCGCAGAGCGCTATATATACCCCGGCCAGAAACGCTCCACCCCAGCTGTACCCCGGAATGGCATCGATGCTAGTCAACAGGGACAACCAGTAAAGGTTGACTCCGTTGGCCCGATGGTCGGGGAAGAAGAAGGACCCAATACACCAGAGTATCAGGGCTCTCGCCCTCCTCTCGTACTCTGATGTAGGGAGTCCATCCTCCAGAGGTCGCTTGCACTCGTCTTCCAAACTACTGAAATACAGATACTGTCCTGAAATGTCCCAAGTCTTGGGGTCGTAGGCCGGCTCCCCGAGATCCTTGAAATACGTTTATATATATATTAAAAACGACTCATGACTTAAGTATACATAAACACAATAATAAAAAACATAAAAAAAACAAAATAAGCAAAAAAAAGTTTTAGGTAAAAATATATCTGTACATATAGGAGGCACCCTAGAGCATCCATGCAATAGGCTCTCCACTCTTGGGGAGTCCGCTGTACGGTCTGTCCCCAGCACGCATCCCCGCTGACGGGGAGGCTAAATAGTATCTGAACGTCTTGGAGAGTGATCATGGCCTCCCCGAAGTCGAAGTGGAAGGTGTGCGTCTCCGGACGCCACCTCTCCAGCAGGCATGTAATGAGGGCATTGTTTATCGGGACCCGCCCCATCCGAAACAAAGGCCCGAAGCTGGCCTTCTCGATCACCTCCCAGGTCCGGGCATTCTGCTTGTTGCCCTCCAAGGCAGCCGAGAACTGGGTGTCCGCACGGCGTGGCTTAACCACGCTGTGGCGAAACCCCGGTGCGTCCTCATATACCGCCTTGGACCGGTGGTGGTTCTGAAGATATAGAAGTGACGGGTCACTGGGGCTGGGGTGTGGGGTGCAGGGTTGAGGGTTCGAGGATGACGATGCCATTTTCTGCAAAAATGACCGAGATTGTAATATATTGTTTAGTAGTATTTTGTGTGGGTATATTGTTAAGACCATACATCCTAATGATCTCCTTAATTTCAAGAGTCTGACCCATTAAGGAGAAAATTGAAAAGAAAGATCACAGAAATTTGACTAATTTGAAATTTTTTTAGTTATTTTAATCTGTTCAACCAAATGAGGCTAAGACAATAATAATTACGAATGGACTTGGGCAAATGAAACAATTTGTAGTAGAGTTGAAAAACTGTCACTTCGTTGTGGAATTTTTCAAGCTACCGATTTGGAATTATAAGAGTGATTAGGTTTTGTGTTAATTAGCTTTTTGTTTGTGTTGTTTATTTGGATTTAGCCTGATTTTGTGGCCCGTGTGTAATTCTTTTACATTTATTAGTTTTTAGATCTTAGCTGTTTGATTCAAATATTATAGATGTGTTTCTAATTTGTAATGTTTCATTTAATTTATAATATATCAATCATTCTTGTACAAAATACTATTATAATCTTGGATGAAAAGAAACGAGACACAACAAAAGAAACGAACCCTAGTTTAGAAAAATCATAACTCCCTATATACAACTGGAAACGACCTCAGACCAAAACCAATTGCAAATATATATTGAATCACTTTGATTGCAGTTCGACAATAATTCAAAGTGACGGCAATCGCTTTGATATCCAATGCAAATATATATTGAATCGAATTGAACACATAAATTCATAAGGCTCGCATATGCATTTGATAACACGATTAACACATCAAAAATCACATAACCTAAACGATACATAAAAGTTAACGTGACGGGGGTTCGATCCTTGTACCGTTCTCGGGATTACAATCGAAAAACAGAATGGAAGACGAGAGTTGACGGGCTCGGGATTACGTCGCAGGCTCGCGGCGGCGAGGAGAGCAGTGGCGGCGGCGGCGAGGAGCGGCAGAGGAGAGAGCAGCGGCGGCGAGGAGAGGGCAGCGGCGGTCGGCGGAGGAGAGAGAGATCGGGGGTGAAGAAATGAGGGTTTCGGCCGATTTTTTTTTCATATATTAAACGAAACACGGATTCTCAGAATCCGTGTTTAGTGTTGACTTCGATACACGGATTCTGAGAATCTGTGTTACATGTTGAAAATTATACACGGATTCTGAGAATCCGTGTATATAAAAAAAATAATTGTGTAGTACTTTGACTTCAAGTGGACTAATTCGAATTCGATTACACTATAATTGACCGAGATTGTACTAATTTGAGTTCAATTGGACTAATTCGAGTTCGATTACACCATAATTGACCGAGATTGTACTAATTTGAGTTTAATTGGACTAATTCGAGTTCGATTACACTGTAATTGAACGAGATTGTACTAATTTAAGTTCAATTGGACTAATTCGAGTTCGATACTGTAATTGACCGAGATTGTACTACTTTGAGTTCAATTGGACTAATTCGAGTTCGATTACACTGTAATTGACCGAGATTGTACTAATTTGAGTTCAATTGGACTAATTCGAGTTCGATTACACTATAATTGATCGAGATTGTACTAATTTAAGTTCAATTGGACTAATTCGAGTTCGATTTCACTGTAATTGACTGAGATTGTACTAATTTGAGTTCAATTGGACTAATTCGGGTTCGATTACACTATAATTGACCGAGATTGTACTAATTTGAGTTCAATTGGACTAATTCTAGTTCAATTGGTTGTTAGAGTGCCCCATCGACGTCCTCTATCTCTGTAAAGGGTCCACTTTTCCAAAGGAATTTGGAAAAGATAATCGTATGCGTCCGGGTTACATTCATGGAGTTCCTGTCGACTCTGCTCAAATTTGCGGTGAGAACACAGTGAACCCAACCTCCAGCACAAACCCCGGACTTTCTTACTCCGATACCTTGAAAACACGTTGCTCCGGAGGTATCGAAGGCATATCCGATGAAATGCATGGGGTTCGTGTTAAGTCTGCAGTAAATCAACGGTACTCAATATGTCGTTGTCCCTATCGAAAAGAAGACATATCGGTCTGTCGGGGACGACATGATGGCGCAGATGTGTTAGGAAAAAAGGACCAGCTAGCCGTGCTTTCTTCGTCCACAATCGCATACGCGACTGGCAATAGATGCTTATTCGCGATCTGTGCTATGGGAACAAGCAGTTTCCCCTTGTACGAACCTGGTCAGTTGGACATATGTTTTTTTTATCAGACACTATTGTAAATTAGAAAATAAAAAATTAATTTGCAATTAACAAGTAGCTTCCCTTTGTACGAACATCGCAGGTGTGTGCCGTCGATGCTAATAGTCGGTGGGCAAAGAAGGAAGGTTTGAATGGCGGGGCCGAACGCCCAGAAGACAAATCTGAATTCTCTGTCTCGAGATTGCTTCGTCATTTCCCCACCCTGCCAATCCCACTCAACGAATATACTGGGATTTGCCCTTTGAAGGGCAACAAAAAACCTGCAAATTATAAAATGTAAACATAAATAAATAAATAAATATAGTTACAAACAACACGTAAATACATTTATAATTAACTTTTTCTTACTGGGGGAGTTGTGCGAAGTTCTATTCCCACGTGCCATACAGACGATCGATGGCTTTTTTTCTCCCGTGCCACGCCTTCTTGTAGTTGACATCGATGCTCCAGGCGCTTTTTACGTCGGCCTGGACCATTGCAACACTGTAGGTCACCTGCTTCTGAATCTTAGCCAACAAAAGATTTGAGATCATGGTGGCGGTCACATTCTTGTGGTCATTCCTCTCGAACACCTGCATGCAAGTGTGGCTCGGTCCATTAGGTTACCTCCCACATGTCGTGATCCCGTTTGTTAAGACTCAACCGAGCCTTCCATATACATGGTACAACTTCAATTGATCTGCACACATATTTGAACGACTTCTTGTTGGAATCTTTTGTCAGGACCACCCTAAGATTCTTCACATTCCAGACCATAATACCAGTCCGGGCTTCTTCCTTGGTACGAAAAATTGTACCCAAACGGATAGTCTCGATATACCCATTCCAGATTGGCAAGGCATACTCGTTCCTGTCTACACACGACGAGTCCCACTCACCCATCTCGCGATATACGTGGAGGCCTTCATTTGGAAAGGGGTGTTCTTCAATGAATTCTTGTTCGCTCTCCTCATTAATTGATCTGTCCGATTCGGTTTCCGAGGTCTCATCAGTGAAATCGTCTTCACCAGGACTGAAATCTTCATCTCCAACAATTTCTTCCTCAATGTCCGGTCCTCTCATGGTAAAGCTGGTCTCTTCGCCGAAATTACTCGTCCCTTCACCAAAATTACTGGCATGCGTAGTCCACGTACCCTCACCACCAAACACTCCCCCGTAACCATATGATGGCGTAAGATCCTCAACCTGTGTAACCTGTGTGTTTGCTTCCAACACTATATACAAAAACATATAGGACATAGGAGGAAAGAAGTAATTCCACGAAATTGCACTATCATTATTCAGTCTTCCGGGAATAAACGAACCATCCAGTTGTCTGGCCATTAAAGTAATATCCGAAATTGTCCAACTATCACGAAACCCACCATTTTCGTAAATCATATCTACCAATTGTTCATATGATTATTCCATTAACAACAAATGAATAATCCGGACAAGACATATAATTCAAAAAATTTCATAACTCACTCTGGGGAATTTTCCAGTACACATTAACAAAGTAGGGACCGTTAGACGCCATTTATAACCTGTTGCACAAAAAAAATTTCTATTTTACAAATTACAACAACACATAATGGTTAATCAAACACCCGAGAAAATTTCAATTATTATTTTACCAATCAAAATTTAAAACTCATTTCCAACAACAACATATAGTTAATCATATTTCTACTCCAACAAAAAAAAATGTCAATTAATTTATCAAAAACACCACCAAAACCCTAATCACCATAATCCAACAATAACATCAAATTCATAAACAATTCAGATAAATATTCAACATACATTAAACCAACATTCAAGATTTTCTAAACAATAGCAAATAACAAATTATAATCATTTAACACAACTATTAAACCAACATTCAAGATTTTCTAAACAATACTCAATTAACCAAATATATCTCTTAAACATTCATAAACAATAAAAAAATAATATTACATTACATTAAAATAACAACTAACCTCTTCTCCGATGATTGGTTGATTTTTTTTTAATGGAGCTTCAATTCGCCGAAAATCCACGAAAGAATTTTTTTTTTAATGGAGCTTCAACAAAAAATATATATTTTTTTTAAATGGAGCTTCAATTCACCGTAAAAACGGATTATGGAAATCCATTTTTCTAATAAAAATTTTATTAGAAAAACGGATTTTCATAATCCGGCCGTTTTATTCTTTTCCACAACCTTTATTATTTTTTTTGCCACATATTTTTTTTAATTAAACAATCCCCCATCCACGACTTATTTGGATATGTGTAATCATGATTACAACTGTGATTGTCTGTTCTTTGGGATCAATTTAGTGTTGACGCTTCTGTTCACACTGAAAGCATTGTGTGAGTGTTTCTACAAATGAGGTGGCAGTGGGCAGTCTCTGCGGACAGTCAAAATTTGTTCTCTCTCTCTCTGTGTGTCGAAGGGACTTGTCCAAATGACCAAAGTGTTGTGGTTAAAGCCACCAAATACAACAATGACTTTAACTGAATAATAAGCACCAAGTCCAATCAACAACAACAATAACCACAAGCTATAGCAACCAAACGATGATCAAGCAAGCAATAAAATGGCACAAGATTTTTAGCGTGGAAAACCCCAAATTGGATAAAAACCACGGGACCCGTAGGCCGCTTAAATCATCCACTATATCAATTCGATAATGGGTACTACCGAAATCCTTTCTAGATCACCAGACTAGAGGCAAACAACAATCCTCAAGATCACAACACAAGATCTTGGCTAACCACAAGAAACAAATCAACAAAAACACAAAATCTGTCCCTTCACGTCACACACAAAACAGACAGCCCAAACCTGCTCAAAATCTGATCTCCACCGTTCAAACCGAAGAATAAGAAGTCCTGAATCTGCTGTCAAACTTTGGTAATGATCCAACGGTGCAATCACCGGGAATAGGCGATTTTCTGGGACTGCACAGTGGAGTTGCGGGAATGAAAAGAAAAGGGATGTGTTTTTTTACTTTGTTTCTGTCCTCTTTTTTTTTTTGTCTGCACACAACGGTTTTGAAGCAGTTTTTTTTTATTTTTTATTTTTTTTCCATAAAAGAAAATGCGCCTTTGGCGCTTATTAGTTGTGGCACCCCGCCTTACTAGCCTTGAAAAATCAGAATAAAATTTTCGCTTTTGTTTTCGAAAGGTTGTGCGAGCTTGGTTTTCGAAAACACTAATTCGTTGCGGGATGTCACAGATAAAAACTTACTTAACTTACTCACAGACATAAATAAAATATGCAACCAAACTATCCGCTACGGATAATGGAATTAAACATGCAATGTCTGAACTGTTTCGCACAGTCTAAGTCTGCTAGCGGAAGCATATCCGAAATACAACATACATACATACATATCCGAAAATACATGATCATAAATACAAGGACATAAAATGTGCGTAAAAATGTCCTCGACTGTCATGACCACGCTTCACCACGCATAGCTCACCCGGCACGCTCGACTCCGTCTCCTGAAAAACACAATGGGGGCGTGAGCAAACCACTATGCTCCGCAAAGACCAGTACTGAATAAGACATCATGTATAATAACGTATCATGAACATAAATATATAAGAGCTGAACTGTAAACTTTTCTTTTCTTTCTGTACTGTGGTCAAAAGACCCTCGGCCTTGGCCGCTCGTGTGCACACCCCGATGGGATATTAAGGCCCTCGGCCTCCACTGGTACCAGGTAAAACTCGAAAGGCCCTTAGGTCGGCCAATCACCTGGAAAAACTAACTGTCTCGAACATACCTCTG
>BKCP01005294.1:2297326-2309790 GCA_008636005.1 Striga asiatica | reverse complement strand
GTCAGCGCTGGACTTGGCACGAGGCTCTGGCGCGAGACCTCGTGCGCTGGGCTTGGCACGGCGCTGCCGGGCGCCGTGCGCGTGGGTCGTGCACGCTGGGTGCCGTGACCACGCATGCTGGGGCTACTGGCACTGGGACAGGCCCGGGGAACACGCGGACAGGCGCTGTGATGCAGATGTGGTCATTGACCCCGGCGAACCCGAGGACGAGAACCACGATGGCCTCGAGAGATGGCAAGAGGTTATGCGAGAAAGGGCTCGGACACGGGCTAGGAAGGTGTGCGCACGCACTAAGGCGCGTATGCCGGCAGGACGCGGCAGTCGAGCCGCGAGGCGTGCGAGTCTAGACCGGGTGAAGAAGAGGTGCGCGACGGGAAGTGCGCGTGAACACAAGGTTTGGGCCGACGACGAGTGTGAGAAGATCGTGCCCGGGAAGGTGGGTGATTGGTGCAAAGCGTGCGCAAGAGAACGACGCGCACGACGGATACGAGCTAAGGCCAATGGTACACGAGGGGTGAATGAAGGGTGGACAGCGTGCACGGGGCGTGGCTGCGAAGGAGCGGACGCGCGAGTGGATTGGGACGGTGCGATGGGCTCGACGAGCTGGTGCGCGAAGGGCGCGATGGCGGGGAACACGCGCGAGGCACTGGTCGAGTGGGTCGACGAGGTCGACGAGGTGATCATGCGAAGCAATCGCGCGCATGAAGGGGACGCGCGAGGAATGACGGGCGGGCGCGAGGGCGAAGCTAAGCGACTAACATGGGAGGCACTCGCGCGACGGGGCAAGACGCGCCAGGCATCGAGCGAACAGGGAGATGGTGCTGAGGGGTCGAGCGTGCAGAGCACCCGCGCAAGTGGCGGGGACGCGCGAACGGGGGCACGCGGAGCAGCGCTGGCAATGGACGACGCGTGGGGATGGCGCGCGCGCATTCCGCGCGCGACGAGGACTAGGGATGGCAAGGCGGCGCGCGACGCATAGGGTGGCTAGGGTTTCGATGCGCGCGCGACTTGGGGATCAAGCAAGAGATTTTGGGCGAGATTCTCATAGCTTATTTAGGAGTCGTAGTGTGGTTAGGATTTGGAATAAAAGGCATGTGCCTAGTAGAGTTTTATTAGTTTGGTAAGTCTTGATTCTCAAGATGTTTAGTTACCTTAGGATTTATTTACTTGCATGATTTAGGAGTTCTTTCTAGACTAGGATTAGATTTATTTGGCATCTATAAATACTACCTATGTACATTCGAAAATAATGGTTGAAGAAAATAGAAAAGAGTCGAACATTGTGTTCAAAGTTCTCGTGTGTTTTCTCTTGTGAGTTTACATAGAGTTCGTGATAGAAATAGGACCAACATCCAAGTTTCGTCACAGTGATTGGAATAGGACCATTATCCGAGTTTCGTCACATTTATCGCGATGTACGAAGGCGTCGGCGCGCGTATTAGCAACCTATCGCAAAGGGACCAAGGCGTCGACGCGGGTTTTGAGCGAGTCGAGTTAGACGTAACACACGATCCTTCATCATTGGTGCTTTCATTGAGAGTGATTGATCGTGTGTTGGGTTGAACTTTTTTTCTCCATTCTATTTTCTTTTCTTTCGAGTTTTTCCGTGAAGTATCAAAAAAAAAGAAAGAGAGTCGAGTCATGATGACACATAAAGAGAGGATCGAAGCCTTGGAGGAGAGTTTGAAGTCCATCGGCAATGGCCAACACCTTGTCAATGAGAATTTCGCTAAACTCGAGCTCATGGTGCATGATCTAGCCGGGAAACTCACGCGCATGACACGCCGACCGCGAAGGAGCCACACCTCGCGATCGACCGCGACATCGAGCAACCCCGGGACCGACCACGAAGACGATGACGGACGATCACGGAGGACCCGCGCATCACGCGCAACGCACCACGACGACGACCGAGGCTATGCGCGACCGAAGCTCACGATGCCTACGTTTACGGGGACTGACCCGGACGCGTGGTTAAATCGAGCCATGCAATTTTTCGAGATCACTGATGTGCACAAGTCTGAGAGAGTCAAGATCGCCGCTTATCATCTCGATGGTGAAGCAAACACGTGGTGACAATGGGTGTCACATGTGTACAAAAGCAAAGGCGAGCACATTCGGTGGAGAGATTTCGAGAAGGAGTTGGTCACACGATTTGGCACGAGTGACTACTACGACTATGACGAGGCACTCTCCCGAATTCGTCAGAATGGAGACTACCAAAAAGAGTTTGAACGCATTGCGAGTCGGGTGCGAGATTGGCCCGAGAGCGCATTGGTAGGCGCGTTCATTGGCGGACTTAAAGCCGAGCTAGCGGCTGAGGTACGACTGGATAGGCCGCGGACAACACGGGCGACAATGGAGTCGGCACGGCTACGCGTTGACCATTTGGTCGCGATGCGCAAGGCCAACAAGGGTGATGGACACACAGACCCGCGACGCACAAGTACCGCGACCGACGAGACGCCCCCACGGGTCGAGACCAAGCCGACCGATGATGGCACGCAAACCACGAGCCGCATGCGATGGCTTACGACCGAGGAGATCCAACGAAGGCGCGAGAAAGGCTTATGCTTTACTTGCAACGAGAAGTTCACACCGGGTCATAGGTCTGTGGGTAAGCAAGTGTTCTTGCTTGAGTTTGATGAGGATGAACCGGAACGTGAGGAGTACGAACATGTGGAGCGAAAGGAGACCTTGCTACATGTGATCAAAAGCAAGAAAAGAGATGTTGAGAGAGGTCCGAGGATGATCCGATTCACGGCGACCGTACAAGGCGAACAGCTCGAAGTACTAGTGGACAGTGGGTCGACATTAAATTTTATAGACAAAGAGCTGTCCAAAGGCTTGGAAACGCCGATGACAAAAGTAAAGCAGTTCGGGGTGAAGGTTGCCAACGGAGATGAACTAAGGAGTTCCGAACTATACAAAGGGGTTCCTATATTTGCACAAGGCTTTGACTTAAAGGCTGATCTTTATGCCTTACCTTTAACGGGACCGGACATAGTATTGGGAGTTCAATGGCTCGAGACATTGGGACCTGTCACGACAAACTACAAGAGGGGCACTATGACATATGGGCGAGCCCAGAAGCGAATCAAGCTGCTAACTGAGGACCCAGGAGAAGAGCCCGAGGAACTTGATGAGATCAATTACTTTATCCTTGAGGACAAGGAAATTCTCGAAGAGGGCGGGAATGATGCAGATGTGGTCATTGACCCCGGCGAACCCGAGGACGAGAACCATGATGGCCTCGAGAGATGGCGAGAGGTTATGCGAGAAAGGGCTCGAACACGGGCTAGGAAGGTGTGCGCACGCACTAAGGCGCGTATGCCGACGGGACGCGGCAGTCGAGCCGCGAGGCGTGCGAGTCTACACCGGGTGAAGAAGAGGTACGCGACGGGAAGTGCGCGTGAACACGAGGTTTGGGCCGACGACGAGAGTGAGAAGATCGTGCCCGGGAAGGTGGGTTATTGGTGCAAGGCGTGCGCAAGAGAGCGACGCGCACGAATACGAGCTAAGGCCAATGGTGCACGAGGGGTGGATGAAGGGTGGACAGCGTGCACGGGGCGTGGCTGCGAAGGAGCGGACGCGCGAGTGGATTGGGACGGTGCGATGGGCTCGACGAGCTGGTGCGCGAAGGGCGCGATGGCGGGGGACACGTGCGAGGCACTGGTCGAGTGGGTCGACGAGGTCGACGAGGTGATCATGCGAAGCAATCGCGCGCATGAAGGGGACGCGCGAGGAATGACGGGCGGGCGCGAGGGCGAAGCTAAGCGACCGACGTGCGAGGCACTCGCGCGACGGGGCGAGACGCGCCAGGCATTGAGCGAACAGGGAGACGGTGCCGAGGGGTCGAGCGTGCGGAGCACCCGCGCAAGTGGCGGGGACGCGCGAACGGGGGCACGCGGTCGAGCAGCGCTGGCAATGGACGACGCGTGGGGATGGCGCGCGCGCATTCCGCGCGCGACGAGGACTAGGGATGGCAAGACGGCGCGCGACGCGTAGGGCGGCTAGGGTTTCGATGCGCGCGCGGCTTGGGGATCAAGCAAGAGATTTTGGGCGAGATTCTCATAGCTTATTTAGGAGTCGTAGTGTGGTTAGGATTTGGAATAAAAGGCATGTGCCTAGTAGAGTTTTATTAGTTTGGTAAGTCTTGATTCTCAAGATGTTTAGTTGGCTTAGGATTTATTTACTTGCATGATTTAGGAGTTCTTTCTAGACTAGGATTAGATTTATTTGGCATCTATAAATTCTACCTATGTAAATTCGAAAATAATGGTTGAAGAAAATAGAAAGAGTCGAACATTGTGTTCAAAGTTCTCGTGTGTTTTCTCTTGTGAGTTTACATAGAGTTTGTGATAGAAATAGGACCAACATCCAAGTTTCGTCACAGTGATTGGAATAGGACCAACATCCGAGTTTCGTCACATTTATCGCGAAGTACGAAGGTGTCGGCGCGCGTATTAGCAACCTATCACAAAGGGACCAAGACGTCGGCGCGGGTTTTGAGCGAGTCGAGCTAGACGTAACACACGATCCTTCATCACGCTTCTGTCGCGCGGTCGTGGGCACTGGTGCCTCGCGCACGCTGGCGCGGGCACGGACTGGCACTGGGCCAGGCACTGGCGCGCTATGTGCGCGGACAGTGACCAAGGCCGGCCCTTGCCGGACCTTTGGCAACATTTTCCGGTGACATGCAACTCATCTCAACTTAGCATGATAAAATAGACACAAATATCACATAAAACACTAGTGGACCCCGGGTCCACATGCATGTTCACTCGAGGGGCCTAAATGGCACGTACGAGCACTTGACCTCCGAACCGACATTTATAACTTACAAAACTACTCAGGGCCGAAAGCTATACATCACAAATGATGACTATAATGGCTAACACTTAGGTCATATCATGCATGCATGAGGTTAGGCCTCGGGTGGCCAAAATAGCATATTTTCATGAATGATTTGACCAAGGTAATGAACTCCATTTACATTCAAATTTTTACACCATCAATGACATGATAAAAGAGGGTGATTTAGCTATGAATTTAGACTTAGGCATGCTTGCTACTAAAAAATTATTTTTAAGGCCATTTAATTCTTAAATTCGAAACTTGCATTTAAACACATGCATGGCTTGAGTTTTCTTCATGAAAAATCCTCAAATATCATAAATAAGCTGTGGTAAAAGGATTGGTCGAGCTAACCTTGCTAAAAAATCGAAAATGGCTAGCTAGGGCCAAAGGTGGGCTAGGCGTGGCTTTAGGGATTTGGTTGGACTTAGGTTGCGGTTTGCTCGGGCCAATCAACTCCAAAAGGCTTAGAAAAATCTAAGTAATACTTAGAATATGCTAAGCCTCGAGAGATTATGGCTGTAGTCGCGGAACCTTGCTGCTCCTCCTTCTCGGGTCTACTCAGGCGCGCAAGTGGCAGTTGAGATTGTGCTCGAGCTATCTCTTAATTTTTACAAGTATTGGTCGGGATTCTAAGTGTCAAAGGTCTTAGAAAGGACTGAGGAAGGCTCCTTAAGTAATGATTTGGGCGGAGGTTGCTAGGTGAAATGATGGGAGACCAAACAAGTGGAATATGCCACACTTCATGCACCTAGGGACTTGCTGAGGTCTTGCATGACTTTGAGTGACCTTTGCACGGTCTTTGAGTCCATTTCAGAGTATAATATCATGGTGGAGAAATCTTGTCAGCCTTGGTACAAGAATGGGGGACAAGGACAAAACATCTAGAATATAATAATGCAAGGCACATGTCCACTTTGGGATAATCTCTTGTGGACTTAGGCTAATCTTCATTAGGGTCATTTTATCTTAAACTGATCCTTATTAAGTGTATAATACACGCATGAAGGGGTATTGGGTGAAAGTAGGCCGAAACTTTGCCATTTGGGCCCAAGAAGATGGGCTGTCGCGCTGCCAGCGCTGGGCCTGGGCGCTGGGCACTAGGCACGGGCGCGGCACTGGGCCTGGGCGCGAGTGGGCTGCTGGCTGGCGCGGGAAGTGGGCTGCGCGCGTTAAACTAATCCTTATTAAGTGTATAATACACGCATGAAGGGGTCTTGGGTGAAAGTGGGCCGAAACTTTGCCATTTGGGCCCAAGAAGATGGGCTGTCGCGCTGCCAGCGCTGGGCACGGGCGCGGCACTGGGCCTTGGCGCGAGTGGGCTGCTGGCTGGCGCGGGAAGTGGGCTGCCCGCGGAAATGGGGTCTTGGGCCTAGCTCCTCACTTGTTAAGGCTTCCATGGTGTCTCCCATACTTAGAAAAAATATTAGGACTAATGTGCTATGGCTAGGACAAGCCTTGGGCTCGGCTAGGCTTGGTGGCATGTTCTTGGGCGCGGCTAAGGCCGCGCGGGCAAGGCTCGGCACGGGTGGCTCGGGTATGAACTAGGGCTCGATTCTAACATGTCCGAGACTTACTTCTTGGTATTCCAAGACTTAGAAAAATATTCTAAGTATAAAATATCAAGACTCGGCTAGCCTCGGAAAATTTCTAGAAAATGACTCGGAACCATACTAGGGTTCGAAGTTGATAATTTCTCAAATCGACTTTCTATTATTTAACAACCCAAATTAATGGATTAATCTTAAGATAAACTTGATATAGAATTATTCAAAGAATAATTTATCATATTTGAGCATTTAGCATACTAAGTATAACTCGGGAATTTCTGAAAATTACGGATTTTACTTCTAGTCGAGAAGTGAAACCGTTCTTACTATTATTACTGATTTGGGGCATTACAAACTATCCTCCTTAAAATATTTCCGTCCCCGAAAATACAAAACTAGGGTGCTAGGCCAGAACTCCTACTACAAACTATGTACAGAACATAAAAATAAAAGTACATATATATATATACATCTGAAAATCTCAAAACTTGAAATCTGGATAACGAGCTCTGATCTCGGCCTCTCTCTCCCAAGTGGCTTCTGACTCGTCGTGACGACTCCAGCAAACTTTGACGAGCTCTATATCTCTGTTCCTTAGCCGACGGACCTTTCGGTCCAGAACTGCTACTGGTCGCTCATCATACGTCAGGTTCTGCCCGACCTCTAGCCCGTCGAAGTTCACTATGTGGCTTGGATCGTACACGTACTTTCTCAACATCGACACATGGAAGACGTTGTGTACACCCGAGAGCTCTGGGGGTAACGCCAGATGGTAGGCTGCTACGCCAACTCGTTCGAGAATATGAAATGGCCCTATGAATCGGGGCTGCAACTTCCCCCTCTTCCCGAATCGAACAACGCCCTTCATCGGCGTCACCTTCAGGAACACCTTGTCTTCCTGCTCGAACTCAAGCTCCCTTCTACGTTTGTTAGCGTAGACCTTCTGTCGACTCTGAGCCTCTCTCAATCTCGCTTGGATGTCGGCGACCTTCTGCACTGTGTCCTCGATTATCTTAGGACCGAGAACTTGCTTCTCGCCGACCTCATCCCAATAATGGGGTGAGCGGCACTTGCGACCGTATAAAGCTTCGAACGGCGCCATCTTGATTGACGAGTGATAGCTGTTGTTATAGGCAAACTCCACAGTGGGTATCAACTGCTCCCACGAACCACCATGCTCTAGGACACAAGCGTCTGGATGGTCTGTTCCGACTGACCGTCGGTCTGTGGATGATATGCGGAGCTAAACTTCAACTTCGTCCTATGGACTCGTTCAGACTCTCCCAGAAATGGCCTGTAAACCGGGGATCTCTATCAGATATGATCTCGGCTGGGACGCCGTGGAGTCGAACGATTCCCTGGAGATATGTCTCGGCTAGCTGCTCCATGGACATGTCCATCCTGACAGGCATGAAATGGGCCGACTTCGTCAGTCGATCCACAACTACCCATACCGCGTCGTGATGCTTGACCGACATCGGTAATCCCGTGACAAAGTCCATGGTCAGCTTCTCGCACTTCCATTGCGGGATCTCTAAAGGCTGTAAGAGACCCGGTGGAACCTTGCGCTCGGCTTTCACCTGCTGGCAAATCAAGCATTTCTCTACAAACTCGGCGACGTCTCTCTTCATTCTCTTCCACCAGAATGACCTTTTTAGGTCGTGACATATCTTGGTGCTACCGGGATGCGCCAAGTATGGAGCACTATGCGCCTCTGTCAAGATCTCCTTCTTCAGGGCCTCGACATTCAGCACAACTATTCTGCCCTTGTACTCCAAGGCACCATCAGTGCCTCGGTAGAAACCCTCAACTCCTCCAACATGAATCTTCGCCCCCATCGAGCGAATGAACTCGTCGAAGGCTTGATCCCGCCGGATCCTGTCTCGTAACGTGGGCCACATCCTCATTGCTCGAATACCTCCCACAACTGGCAACTTGGGAGGTGATTCGACCACTTCTAGCTGCATCCGAGCGAACTCATGAATCAACTGACGCTGCTGAGTGATCATACAGGTCAGCTCGCCCTTTCCCTTCCGGCTGAGGGCGTTGGCAACTACATTCGCCTTGCCCGGATGATAGTTTATGGTACAGTCGTAATCCTTCACTAGCTCCAACCATCGCCGCTGGCGCATGTTGAGCTCCTTCTGCGTGAAGATATATTGTAGGCTCTAGTGGTCGGTGTAAATCTCGCAATGTCCCCCGTACAAATAGTGTCTCCAAATCTTCAGGGCGTGAACCACTGCTGCCAACTCAAGATCGTGAGTCGGGTAGTTCACCTCGTGCGGCTTTAGTTGACGGGAAGCATAAGCCACAACCCTGCCGTCTTGCATCAAAACACAGCCTAGACCCTGCTTCGAGGCGTCACTATAGATAGTGAAACCCTGTGCGGGGTCCGGAATAGTCAACACTGGGGCCGTCGTAAGCCTCGCTTTGAACTCCTGGAAGCTCGACTCACAACGACTATCCCACTCAAACTTCACCGATTTCCTCGTCAAACGAGACAAGGGTAGGGCAATCTTCGAAAAACCCTCGATGAAGCGTCTATAATAGCCTGCCAAACTGAGGAAACTCCGAACCTCGGTGGCATTTCTCGGTGTCGACCAGTTTCGACTTGCTTCAATCTTGCTCGGGTCTACCTCAATCCCTCTGGATGCGACGATGTGGCCTAGAATAGCCACTCTATCGAGCCAAAATTCGCATTTGGAGAACTTGGCGTACAACTTCTCCCTTCGAAGTGTCTCCAAAACTGTCCTCAAGTGCTCCTCGTGCTGCTCTGGACTGCGGGACTAGACCAAAATGTCATCAATGAAGACGATGACAAACTGGTCCAGGAATGGATGGAAGACACGGTTCATGAGATCCATGAATACCGCTGGCGCATTGCTCAAGCCAAACGGCATCACGACGAACTCATAATGACCGTATCTAGTTTTGAAAGCGGTCTTGGCCACACCGGCCTCTCTGATCTTCAGCTGATGGTAACCAGAGCGGAGATCGATCTTGGAAAATACACTGGCTCCCCTCAGCTGATCGAATAAATCCTCAATTCTGGGAAGCGGATACTTGTTCTTCACCGTCAACCGATTCAAATCTCTGTAGTCGATGCACATTCTCATCGATCCGTCCTTCTTCTTGACAAAGAGAACAGGGGCTCCCTAAGGTGATACGCTCGGTCGGATAAAACCGAGACTCAAAATCTCCTGAATCTGGGCCTTCAACTCCTGAAGCTCTTTCGGCGCCGTGCGATACGGTGCTTTCGACACTGGTCCCGCTCCGGAGACCAAGTCGATAGTGAACTCCACCTGGCGGTTAGGTGGTCCTCCCGGGAGCTGATCGGGGAAAACGTCCACAAACTCTCGAACAATGGGAATATCTCTGGGAGACAGCTTCTCCGAAGACTCCCCAACGATATTGACAAGAAATCCCTGACAGTCCTATCTCTGCATGAACTTCGTCGCCTTCGCCATGGAAATAACGCGCGGTAGGGTTCGAGACTTCGTCCGGAAGAACATGATGCGATCTCTCTCGAATAAGTGCAGCGTCACCTCCCGGTCACGACAACGGATGTCTGCGCGGTATCTCGTCAACCAATCCATGCCAAGAACCAGGTTGAAGTCATTCATGTCAATCACAAACGCGTCTACGACTAGGGTTCGGCCTCCAATATCAATGCTAAGGTTCTTGGCCAGAGAACTCGTAACTATCTTCCTCCCCGATGCAAGGCTGATCTTGAGGGGGTCGACAGTACTCACTCCCTGGGCCCCCTAACGCTGATAAACACTTGGTCAAGACGAACGAATGCGTCGCCCCAGTATCGAATAGAACAAAGACTGGAGTATTAAGTAAGGATAACATGCCAGACATGGTACTTGGCTGCTCTGCGGCCTGATCCTGGTCGAGTGCGTAAATATGCGCGGGTGCTCCACGCTGCTGCTGCTGTCCTGGGGGTCTCTGGGCTGGCTGTCTCGGTGCGGCCTGTCTCTGGGCAGGCTGTCTCTGAGCTGGCTGGGGCTGTGGACGGTCTGGGCAGTTCATGACCAGGTGTCCTGGGCGGTGGTAGTGATAGCATATGTTCTGCCCGGCTAGGCACTCCCCACGATGACGATGTCCGCAGGTAGCGCAAGCCGGCAGATCCTGTCGGGCTAGCTGGCCCGCTTGAGCTGGGCCCCTCTGTCCACGGTTCTCCTTATCCTTGCGATCATCCCACTTCCTCTTGTTCTTGCCCTGAGCTGGCTAGGCAGGCGGAATGGCAGCTGGCTGTCTGGCTGGCGGCTGTCTCTCGGCGTCTCTCTGTATGTAAGCCTCGATCTGCTGAGCTCTCTCAAAAGTGTCCGCGTAGTCAAGATAACCATGGCTGGCTACCAGCAGTCGAATGTTACTCCTCAACCCATCCAGAAACTGGGTCGCCCTCTTCTCCTCGGTGTCCACCAGATGTGGTGCAAAGACACTCTTACGATCAAACTCCCGCTCGTACTCATCAACGGATCTGTCTCCCTGTCGAAGGGCACTGAACTCCCGGGCCATCCTCTGACGTACATGGCGAGGATAGAACTTGTCCTCCAGAAGCGTCTTAAGCTGGGCCCACGACAGAGCCTCTCTCTCGTCCTGGGTACGGAGGCTCCAATAGCCATCCCACCACTCGCCTGCGGCGCCCTCAATCTGCAACTCAGCGCATGCAATCTTATGCTCCTCCGCTATCCCCATCACCCGAAAGATCCTCTCCATCTTACGGGTCCACTCGCCCACTGCTAGCAGGCCTCCCTCCCCATCGAAAACGGGTGGGCTGTAAGTGCGAAAACGACCGACTGCGACGGCCTGATCGGACTCTGCTGGAGCATGGGGATCTCGGCGAGGCGGCATTCTGAAATTCTGGGAACGTTAGTATAGCCAATTAAGAAATAGCCATACTATACTTGGAATAATAAAGAATATAATATCCGAAAACACCTAGCTTGGCTAGAGTTCCGGTATACTTAAACTGCTATGTTCTGGCTCATATTGGAGTTCTGACTTAGTCTAGAGTCCTTGGACTTAGCTGTTCTAGAGTTCTGTCTGGAGTTCTCGTCTTAGCTTATATTTCTAGAGTTCTCCCTCTAGAGTTCTTTCTTTCTTATAGGAGGATAGTTATCTAGGCCACATACTTGAACTGAATTTAGCACTTGCAAAACTTAAACTGAGTCAGGAGACTTACCTCAGAGTTGATGCGGGATGAGCGTGGCATGGTCATGCTTTTTTCTAAACATTGAAAGTATACAGAAACGCACTCTGCGCTCTGATACCAGCTTCTGTGAAACCCCGCCTTACTAGCTTTGAAAAATCAGAGTAAAATTTTCGCTTTTGTTTTCGAAAGGTGGTGCGAGCTTGGTTTTTGAAAACACAAACTCGTTGCGGGATGTCACAGATAAAAACTTACTTAACTTACTCACAGACATAAATAAAACATGCAACCAAACTATCCGCTACGGATAATGGAATTAAACATGCAATGTCTGAACTGTCTCGCACAGTCTAAGTCTGCTTGCGGAAGCATATCCGAAATACAACATACATGCATACATATCCGAAAATACATGATCTTAAATACAAGGACATAAAATGTGCGTAAAAATGTCCTCGACGGTCATGACCACGCTTCACCACGCAAAGCTCACCCGGCACACTCGAAAGGCCCTTAGGTCGGCCAATCACCTGGAAAAACTAACTGTCTCGAACATACCTCTGCCATGGTACAGATATTATATATAATGTGGAATCCAGTACATGACCCCCACCTGATAACTAAACTGATGCAAGTGCTGACTGGAGTAGCGGTCGGAGGCTCGACTCTCCTTAGGCTACATAAATTTTTAAGCAAAATAATGCTAAGTATAATGCTCGGAATATTAAATTATATGCTAAAATGCTCGGACTTATTTACGCGATTAAACTGGACTGGACTGGCTCGAAAAAATACTAAAATTTCGAAAATAGACTCGGACTGGAAGTCACGAATCAAAACGGACTCGAACCGCCGGTCGAACCGGCCGGTTCGCTGGCTGGACGGATTGCCGGCTCGGC
>BKCP01005294.1:2259964-2277128 GCA_008636005.1 Striga asiatica | reverse complement strand
ATATATATATATATATATATATATATATATATATATATAACATATCCAATTTTCGGTCAAGAGATGTCATTTGAAATTATAAGACATATTTTAATGAGGTAGATCTTCTGAAAATCCAGAGGTTGGATTCTACTCAATAGTCAAAGAAATTAATAAATATTTAGTTTTTTTTAGGGCTTATTGGGATCTATGAGGATCTTGTTATGTACAAGTTACGAATTCAATAGCAAACGTAAACCTATGCGCAACGGATCTAAAGGTTTGACGTAGAAAACTTACGGCTTACAACTTTTCTAAGTCTGGCGGATTCGGGATGACCGGGAACAGCTCACAAACAAGTCAAGATCACGAACGGATGGCGGGTTGGCCGTGTCGCGATCGGTCGTCTGGGCCGTGTGGGTCACGTCGCCGGTTGTCGCGGGTCGGGTGTCGGCCGTGTCACGATCGGCTTCGGCTCCAGCTGGTCGGCGATCGTCCGGCTGCTTCACAGTGTCGGACAGCGGGTCGGGTCGGCGGATATTGACCTTTGGGTTGAGATTCATCGACTTCTATAGATGATTACTGGGTCTTAATTACCTTTTGATCTTCTACTGTATTACTCACACACCTCTTCAACTCGTACCGGTGGAGCAACGAGAAGAAGATAAAGCTCGAATGAGATCTAGAGAGAGATGGGGGGCACCCGAATTCACGTGAGATGTGAATATCTGTTCTCTTCTCATCAGCTTAATGATGTATATATACAGCTACAGTAGGGACCTTTTGGAGATTAGGAATAGGGCTTCTTAAGTAATGGACTAACTGTAGGCCAGGCCCACTCTTCCAATTACTTAAATAATATTACGGTCCACTACCGTAATATTATTGCACTCTTTTTTTCTAGCCCAAATTACATTTGAGACTCCAATTATAATTACCCGATTTACCTTCCCATGTTTAAGATATAATGTCCATTAATTAATTTGATTACTAACAATCAAGAATTAATTAATATATTATTATTTTACTGAAGCTAGCGCTCGTTCATCACATTATTATTATGCCGGAACTTAATCCACCTGCAGGGTTTAGCATAACAATTCTTCATGAACTCACTTCGGGGACATCATCAAACTAATGCACATGCGGTCAAACAACACATCATACATACAACAATATTACCCAAGACAGTAGGAATATTAATCCAGTGAACTGAACTTCACCCAAGTGAGTCAAAGTAATATGTACTGCATGTATATGCCTGTTTAATATCTTATGGGTTAAGAGAACGCAGTAATTAATCGAGGCCTAGTTCATTTACAACGATCAGTATAACACGAACTTCTCCTCTCTGGGATCCTGTTCAATACATAAATGTACTAGTGCAACTAATCAGTCAAGACCACCTGTACTGTTGACACTACAACCGTTCAGATGGAGAGTTCATTTCCATCTAGGTTGTGAACTATAATTCTTGTTTCGCAAGTAACTGATAGAATGATCTTCTGTTCGCCCGATGACGACCCATTCTATCTAAGTGCAAAACATTAGAACATAGAACTTGTTTAATCTAACATGATTCTCATTCATAAAGGGTAAAAGTGTAATATCATCCAAAGCAAGCTTTCAGTATATAACACTAACAGGGCTAACAAAAAACAGAGCGGAAGATACTCTTTTCCATTCGAATTTTTGGGATTCTACTCAATAGCTGAAGAACAACGCGGGGGATACCCTTTTCCATTCGAATTTCTACGATTTTTCTACGAGGAACCCACATTCCCGTTTGAATTCCCAGGTTTTTTTTAAGGAGAGTCGTTTTTCTGTTTGAGTTTCTGGGATTTTTCGACAATAAGTCCACCTTCTCGTTTGAATTTTCGGGATATTTTGAGGACGCGAAGGTCACCAAGTACTTGGAGGAGTTGATGGATTATGAAGAGCCACCTATTTTCGATGTTTGTTTTGATGAGACCGAAGTAGGAAAAGTCAAGGAGGAATTTTTGGAGGTGGTCGAGGAGGGCCTTGAAGAAGTGACGCACATGCAGGTCAAGGTGAATGAGGAGATACCACGATTGGTGCTAATTGACGAGTCCTTGAGGACAATGACATTCTCAAAGGGGGCGGGAATGATGAGAATGGAGGTTTTGACCTCAAGGACGCCGAGGGTCGAGGGCCAAGACATCCCGAGAAGACCTCGGGAAGGCCTAAAACAACCCACGCATGGGCTAAGAAACGAGTGCGAGCTTGTATGAAACAACACACGGGTCATCAGGATCAAGACCCACGCGGCAGCATCGGGCCTCGTAGAGACCCGACAAGACTGCATAGACTTCGTAGAGATCCGGTGAGACTGCGCACACAGGCAGACACACGCCCAATATCGCGCTACCAGCGTTTAGACGATTCGGGAAGACCGCACAGAGACACGGGTGCACAGGCGTGCCCTTGAGACCTGAGACCAACTTGCGTGTTGAGCGAATACGTTCGCAGGAAAGGAAGGAACTCGCGACTGCAAGGAGGGAACTCGCAACCTGGGTGAGATTGTTAGTGGATGCACAAGTGGAAAAGAGTACACCAAGAACATGTGAACTTCAAGGAATGGTGGTGGTGGATTAGCACAATGAAGAAGCAGGACACTTGTGAAGATAGAATCCAACTGTCTACCTATATACTTTGTTGGCTGTGGCGGGCTAGAAACCTTTGGGTGTTTGAGAAGCAATGGCAGTCTGAGATACGGATTGTCAGAACAGCTATGGAGGACTGGTTTGATTTTTCTCATAGCAGGTCAAAGACTTGACAGATGTAGAAGAGGTTGCACTAGGTCTCGAGTCAGTGGTGTCTCTCTCTTTATATATTTGTGATGTTTAGTTTGGCTTGTTGTATTTTGACGTGGCTATAGCTGTTTGATCCCATTATGGATTGTGTCATTTGTAATTGGTAGTCTCGGTTAGGCAGTACTGTTGGTACTTGGCCTCTCAGTTATTGCGGATTCGGGTTGTGCCTATATACATTCCATTTATTTTGGTTATACATGAGTGATTATGCCGTTGGAAAAAAAAAAGTTAGAACTCTAGTTCTCATCGGTTTAGATTTAGTTTATCTCTTTAAATACCTTGTCATCTGTTCAAGTTTTTCATGGATTAAACTTAATAGAAAATCTACCTTTGGTCACTAATTCCTTGTGTTAGAATTCTTGAGTTTTTGTCCCAAAATCCTTGTGTCAAAAAGTCCATTTCACTGCATAGTTCGTCATAAGCTTGAGTTTTGCAAGGATATCATGTCCGAGCTATCTCAAAATCGTGAGAAGATAAGAAAAATCTGAGTCGTCCACAACCTATCGCCGAGAAGGAAGCCTGACAAGCAACTTCCGAAGCAAACCAAGTTATTGAGATACACGATCTTCATGGGCCCGCCTAGGCGCGTAACAGATTTTCAGCCGATTTATGCAAATCGGAGGTGGCTGGGCAGCGCCTAGGCGGCTGCCTAGGCCGATTTTTAGTACAAAGGCAGAAACTACAAGCTAAATGGACATTTAGTGTTTTTTTTTAGCTGTGTACTTGATGACATTGTTGCTTTGAAGAACAAGTTTAGTTCTTGTGTGTTTTCTTTCTTCCTGTTAGTTTTAGTACTCGTAGATCTTTGGCTATGGAGGGAGAACATTGATGTGCTTTCCGCGATTACTTTCCTCCTTTACTAGTTTAGTTTGAGTTGGTTTGTGATATGAAATATCATACTGGGCCAGCTAGACGCGCGAAATCAGCCTACTGGACCAGGTAAGTTGATATGACGAACAGATCCGAAGGTCAACGGAAGCACAATGAAGGCAAGGTGTACATATCAAGGAATGGTCCTTGGATGGTCCAAGTGATGAAGACGAGACCGCCATCGCGTATTTAAATAAATATGACCGACTCCGAGTTACTCGTTTATTTTATTTCCTTTAGCTATTTAGTAAATTTGGTAGGAAAATAAATATCTTGCAGGGGTTGGGCAAGATTAGGTTTATCTATTTTTTCTTTTTTTTATTTATCTAATGTATGAACGATGGAGGGGGCAGATTATTGTGAATTGAAATAAAATTGTCGTTCATTCTTTCGAGAGAGTATCTCATATTCTTCCCAATTGTACAACGCACTACATCAGTTGGTATCTAGAGACCAGCGACGATCCACGATGCCGCCGAAGAGAGGAAACGCCGTCAACGACGACATCATTGAAGAACGTTTCCAGAGGATGGATACCCGATTTCAAGGGATGGATGATCGTTTCACGGACCTCTCAACCGGGATGGAGGAGTTGCAGCAGGCTATGCGTACCATGATGGAAGAAGTTCGTACGAACCGCGACGTCGGGGATCGGACCGCGCGCGGAGGGTTACGCAGAGGACGCTGCTTCGGCGGGGCGCCCCGCCGGCGTTCACTACCGCCTATGTCCAGCAAGGAGGACGAGGAAGACACGGTGAGCCTGGAGAACCCATTTGCACCGGAGCAGCACCGCAGACCCATTCGCGGTGGAGGTCGTGTTCCGCGAGGGTTTGGAGGCGACGAGCGGCGAGTACGTGAAGAGAGGAATCGCCGTAGAGATGAGTCCTGGGAGGACGATGGTGAGAGTGGCTTCAATAGCGGATGGTGGGCAGCCATGGCGGAGAGATGGAGCGCCGCGAACGTGCGCCGCCGCGTGGGGGTGCGGAATCGGAGATGATGAGGGGCTGTTCCGGCGGGGCTGGGGAGGTCGCGATGGTGACTTTCAGCCGCGGACAGCAAACGGCGACCGTACGGGGTTTGAACGTAGGTGACAGGACCGACGTGATGGCAGGCGCCCTATAGAAAAGGGCGATGAGTGACGTTGGGAACAATGGTTTCGTGTAGAGATTCTGGAGTTTGCAGGTGGGGTGGACGGCTCGGAGTTTCTTGAGTGGTGGGCTGCAGTTGAGGCTACCCTCAAGTTTAAAGGGGTGCCAGAGGATAGGCGGGTTGCTTTGTCGCCACTCGTTTTCGGGGTAGGGCGGCAACATGGTGGATGCAACTCTCGAGCTTGCGACATCGTCAAGGGAAACCGGAATTGTCATCTTGGATGAAGTTTCGTAAATATGTAGACCGTGAGTTCGTGCCGTACAATTACGATAGTCTTGTGTATCAACAATTGCAGAACTTGCAACAGGGATCTCGTCCGGGGAAGAATACACGAACGAGTTTTATCATCTCCTGACTCGTGTGGAGTTACGGGAGAACAAGAATCAGTTGGTGTCCCGCTATGTCAGCAGGTTACGCCCGTCGTTACGAGATACGTTGAACCTTTTTCGCCCAGATTCTGTTTCGGATGCCCATCAACGGGCCATTCTTATTGAGGTTCAGAAGTCGGGTGTAGCTGTCGGATCGTCGTCCCAGCCAGTTGGAGTCGCAAGTGCCGCAACGATCCCGCCACGGCCCATGGGCGCGACGGGTGGTGGAATGGGCCAGGGAGCTGCACCTGCACGTTTTTTGGGGTCTGGCGGGCCATACCAGCGGGCTGTTGGGGGTGGCGGACAGCAGCTGTCACCGACAGCCTCGCATACAGTGGCTGGCCTCCGCTGTTTTGGCTGTGGAGAGGTTGGCCATCGACAGGCGGTTTATCCGAAGAATACCGCCACGCGAGCATTGTTTACGGAGGAGGCCTTGGATGTTGTCACCGGCGAAGGTTATGGGGGACCACCGGTGTATGATGTCGAACCAGGGGAGGTTGAGGAGTATGTGGGCAGAGATGTGGATACGACTTTGGTCATTCATCGGACATGTTTGGTAACGCAAGGGGCGAGTGATACACCTGTAGAGAGGCACCATCTATTCAAGTTTACGTGCACAGTCGGTAACAAAGTGTGTCGTTTTATTATTGATTCGGCTCGTCTGAGAATGTCATCGCTCAGGAAGTAGTCGACAAGTTGCAGCTTTCTACTGAGCCTCATCCGCAACCATACACTCTCGCGTGGATACAGAAAGGTACGACAGTCACTGTTGACCGTCGGGCACTTGTTTCTTTTTCCATTGGTGCTACTTACCGTGACCAGTTGTGGTGCGATATGGTTCCCATGGATGCATGCCACTTGTTGTTGGGTCGCCCATGGTAGTACGATCGGGCGGCAACTCATGACGGTCGACTCAACACTTTTTCCTTTGTTTTTGGTGGAGTGAAAATTGTTTCGTTCCCTTCTACTCCTCGTTCCGTGCCATTGCTGAGTCACACGGCACCAGCTCTTGTTCTTTCACGATCGGCCTTTATAGCAGAGCTGCGTGATTTCCCGGTGGTATTGTTGCTGATTGGGGTTGATGCAGGTGCGGAGCAGACGCTGCCGGCTGCCGTCCGTTCTCTCTTGTCCGAGTTCGCCGATGTGTTTCCGGAGGAGATCCCGTCGGGATTACTCTCTCTTCGTGACATCCAGCATCACATCGATTTGGTCACAGGGGTATCTTTGCCAAATAGGCCTCACTATAGGATGAGCTCGACGGAACATGAAGAGTTACGACGACAGGTCGAGGAGCTGCTTCAGCGTGGGGTGGTACGTCGGAGTCTGAGCCCGTGGCGGTACCGGCACTTTTGATACCGAAGAAGGACGATTCCTGGCGAATGTGTGTGGACAGCCAGGAAATCAATAAGATAACGATCCGTTATCGCTTTTCGATTCCTCGGTTAAATGACTTGTTGGACCAGCTTCACGGTGCTACTATTTTCACGAAGTTTGACCTCTGTAGCGGCTATCACCAGATTCGGATTTGACCAGGAGACGAGTGGAAGACGACATTCAAGATTCGAGAGGGGCTTTTCAAGTGGATGGTGATGCCATTCGGTTTGTCCAATGCCCCCAGTACTTTTATGCGAGTGATGAACCAGGCCCTACGGGACTTTATCGGCAAGAGTGTTGTCGTTTATTTTGACGATATTCTTATCTACAGCCGAACGATGGAAGAACACTTACAGCATGTGCGGGAGGTCCTACTGGTGTTGCGTGCTGAGTCCTTTTTTGCTGCTACTCGTAAGTGTTTTTTCTTGGTCGATTATGTTTTGTTTCTAGGGTTTGTGATCTCGGCAGTGGGGATTCATGTCGACGAGGGTAATTTGGCCACCATTTGTGATTGGCCGTCTCCGACGACTTTCACGGAGGCCCGGAGCTTTCATGGTCTTACTTCCTTCTACCACTGTTTCATTTCCCACTTTAGTACGATTACAGCCCCGATTACTGATTGCCTTACAGGGAAATCTTTTGTGTGGACTTCAGAGGCCGAGGCTGCATTTGTTCTGATTAAGAGCAAGTTGACCTCCGCCCCACTGCTCGTAATGCCAGATTTTTTGAAGCCGTTTGAGCTTTCGTGACGCTTCGAAGGTGGGGATTGGCGCTGTTCTCAGTCAGGATGGTCGTTCGGTCTCGTTTTTTAGCGAGAAGTTGTCTGGACCGCGGACCCGTTACAGTACGTATGATGTGGAGTTCTACGTCGTGGTTCGCGCGGTCCAGCATTTGCGACATTATCTCTTTCATCGCGAGTTCATCCTGTATACAGACCACGAGGCTTTGCGCCATCTGGCATCATAGGATAATATTTCGGCTCGTCATGCCTCGCGGACGGCTTTTATACAACAGTTCACCTTTGTTCTTCGGCATCGTTAGGGCGTTTCAAACCGGTTGGCAGATGCCTTGAGCCGACGAGCCCTTTTATTGACGGATATGCGAGGTTCTGTCATTGGATTTGATGTCTTACGTGAGTTGTATGCCGATGATTCATTCTTTGGGATGATTGTGCGCCGTCTTGCGGATGGTCCTGTCGAGGACTACGCCTTATCCAACGGGTTCCTATTTCGAAGTTTTTGGTTGTGTATTTCGGATTGTAGCCTTCGACTGAAGCTCATTGCGGATCTGCATGGCGCCGGGCACGTAGGGCGTGACCGTTTGGTTGATCTGGTTGCTCCGTCCCATTTTTGGCCGTCCCGTTGGCGAGACGTGGGCCGGTTTTTGGACCAGTGTCGTGTTTGCCATGTCTCGAAGGGGGTTGCGTCGAATGTCGGGTTATTCCATCCCCTTCCTATTCCCTCACGGCCATGGAGTGCGGTTAGCATGGATTTCGTGCTGGGATTGCCGCGTACTCAGCGAGGTTTCGACTCCATGTTTGTGGTCGTGGACAGATTCTCGAAGATGGTGCACTTTATTCCGTGCAAGCGTACCACTGATGCGCTTCATGTGGCTCAGTTGTTCTTTCGTGAGGTTTACCGTCTCCATGGCCTTCCGTCGTCGATTGTGTCGGATCGCGACACTCGATTTCTTAGTCACTTCTGCCGTAGCTTGTGGCGCATGGCGAATACTCCGTTGGATTTCAGTAGTGCTTACCATCCCCAGACAGACGGCCAGACAGAGGTCGTGAATCAATTTTTGGGCAACCTGCTTTGTTGCTTGGTGGGCGATAATCTTCGCAGTTGGGACCAGCGGTTGAGTCAGGCCAAATTTGCTCATAACTCGGCTGTCAGTCGAGCCACGGATTATCCCCGTTTGGGACAGTCTATGCAGTTCGCCCCCGTGGGCCATCCGATTCATTGGCTTTACCACACACGGACGCGGTTGATCGGCGTGCCACTGACCTTATTGCCGATTTGAAGGCTACGCACGATACAGCTCGGGCCCGGTTGGAGGCCACCATCGTGGCTTACAAGCGTCGGGCAGATCTTCGTCGCCGCCACGTGGAGTTTGCAGTTGGTGATTATGTTTGGACCGTCTTGACGAAGGACAGATTCATGGCCCACGAGTATGACAAATTGGCGGCACGCAAGATTAGACCAGTCGAGATGGTTGAGAAGATCAACCCTAATTCTTATCGTCTCCGTCTTCCATCCCATATTCGTACGTCTGACGTTTTCAACGTCAAACATTTGGTGCCATTTGTTGGGGCAATTCTGACGAAGACGAACCGGTTCGGATTCGAGGACGAATCCTCCTCAACTGGGGAGGATGATGAAGACGAGACCGCCATCGCGTATTTGAATAAATATAACCGACTCCGGGTTTAGTCTACTTATTTCTCATTATTATTAGTACTCCTTTATTTTATTTCCTTTAGCTATTTAGTAAATTTGATAGGAAAATAAATATCTTGCAGTGGTTGGGCAAGATTAGGTTTTTCTATTTTTCCCTTTCTTATTTATCTGATGTATGAACAATGGAGGTGGCAGATTATTGTGAATTGAAATAAAATTGTCGTTCGTTCTTTCCAGAGAGTATCTCATATTCTTCCCAATTGTACAATGCTCTACATCACCGAGGGATCCTCAACCTGTTGAATCATTGACCTCCATCCTTAGGGGGTGAGCTAGGCGAGGAAAGTGTTCTACCCGGCGACGTGGAGCTGGTCTCATAGTAAGACTGTCTGATAAAGAAGATAGACGAACAAAAAGGCATCTAACTCGGGAAGAGCGTTGTTCAAGGATTGGACCACGTGTCGCCACAGGATTGGGCTGTCTGACCATCTGACAAGTTTGGCGCTTGGGGTAGTGCAGGTCGTACAGACGGGCAGTTGGGGCAGGTAGATCAACTCTTCGGGCAAGCATCGGGAACAAGACACTACACCCATATATAAAAAAGTATGGTAGGTTAAGTCTTTCTTCTTGACACTTTTTACTACTGAAAATATACTGTTCATCAACTCTTACGCTTTTTCACCGAAAAATCTCTCCGATATTGAGTTTTATAGATCTTCAAGGTCATTCGCCGGCGAGGAAGGCAGATCAAGTCGATTCCAATCGGTCGAGAGTCTTTTACATACTTGTTTGTATTGCAATACGTTGATTACGGTTTGTACATTAAGGTATTGATATGATTTGATCGTTTGATAAAAAAAAATAAAAAATAAAATCCTGCACTCTATACAGTAGACCAATCCTGTATTGTAATAGGGTGGTACTATTTACCGCCCCCTATTTTACTACTCACCGCCCCCCTAGGACGATTTTGCCCTTTTCATTTTTTCTAAACATCTCAGAGGAAAATGTACGGTGAAATGTCGTCAAATTCGGAGGTACGAAAATTTTTGTGTCCGGCCGCCGGAACCGGACGGCTTTTAGCCCGGCCGGAACTGGACAGTTTATAAGCCGTCTGGCCGAACTTTTTGGACGGGTTAAAAGCCGTCCGAAAACGACGGCCGGTCGGAACCGGTCCGTCCGGTTCGACCGGCCGGACAATTTTTTTTTTATTTTTTTTTAAATTTTTATGTTATATATTCGTAATTATGTTATAAATTGAACTATATTATTATGTTATAAATTATTATGTTACATTTTAGACTTGATTATGCTATAAATTGGACGTTTATCGTGTTAGGAGTTACAAATTATTATGTTACATGTTGATTGTAATATAAATTGGACGTTAGATATTATCGTGTTACGAGTTAGAAATTATTATATTACATGTTAGTCTTGGTTATGTTATAAATTGACGTTAGATGGTATCGTGTTAGGAGTACCAAATTATTATGTTACATGTTATAGTTGATTATATTATAAATTGGACGTTAGATATTATCGTGATCGTGTTAGGAGTTACAAATTATTGTGTTACATGTTAGACTTCATTATGCTATAAATTAGACGTTAGATAATATCATGTTATGAGTTACAAATTATTATATTACATGCTAGAATTAATTATCTTAATTTAACATGTTCTAAAAATATAAATATTGGACTATATAGCAGGAGTCATAGGAAGATTTTGGAGGAGATGGTGCTGATTACAGTCTGCGTTTCGATACCTGTACATTATATAATAGTGCTCAGGACGCTAATGAAGCTGCAAAACACTAGGCAATGCTGAATGGTTTCCTATTAATAATTTCGAGCCACAAAAAGAAAACGGTCAGGCTTTTGAAGTGCCATAGAGGTGAACGGTACAGAGCCACAGGCGGAAATTCTAGAAAGACAAAAACGAATAAGTGCGGCTGCAATTTTGAGATCAAAGTAAAAAAGGTATCCGACGCTCCATAATGGAGGATCTGTAGATGTAGCAATGAAGAGAAGGGCTACTATAAGCATACATTTGTTGTGTATCATGAGGGTCATCGCCAGTTGAGCGGCCTCAGCGCTTCATCTAAGAAAATTGTTCGTGATATGACGGACGCTCAGGTGGCCCCAGCAAAAATTATGGCCGCGCTGAAGGAAAAGAATCCGGGAGACAACGTTCATGTGCGACAGGTATATATATTTATATCTTGTAATATATGTTTTAATTAACTTTTTGAAATTAATTATGATAATTAGTAATTTTTTATATGTAAAAGTTATTGTAATAATTAATAAATTTTATTATATTTACTAATGTATTATTATTGTGATAGTTAAATTTTTTTTAATCAAATTAATCGCATTAATATACTTTTTTATTTATTAACATAATATTTTTTTTAAATTATATAATAATCATTATAATTAACGCTAATCGGTGACAGGTATATAACTTTAGAGATAAGCTGCGGAAAGAGAGTTTCGACGGCAGAGACGTTCCTTCCCAGCTTATGCATTTGGCCGTGAGCAGCGAGTATATAGTTTATGCAGAATCCGATCTGAACACGAAAGCGTTGACGCATATATTCATGGCCCATCCTGCGTCGATCAATCTATTCCGGACATATCACTGATATGTCGGCATTGATTCCACGTATAAAACCAACAGGTATGTTACTTTATAAATACTTTATTAGTATGAATCTTAAATAGTGTGTTTGATTAAGTAAACTTTTATTTGATTATATTTTTTGTCTTCTTGGTCTCATTTGCACAGGTACAAGATGCTGTTGGTCGAGATGATTGGAATGACACCGTGCAACCAGAACTTCCTAATTGCGTGTGCGCTCATCAGGGACGAGAAAGAGGCCAGTTACGACTGGGTTCTAGAGAAGTTGAGAATACTGATAGGCCAAGACGTATATCCTTATGTTGTTGTCAGTGACAGAGATTGGGTTTACTCACTCCTATTCAGAGGCATTTTCCTGAATCAGCCCACTTACTCTGCACGTGGCACATCAACAAGGATGTGGAAGACAAAGCCTACAAACTATTTGGGAAGAGTAAAAAATTCTCGGAGATTTTCATGCACAGTACGTGAAAGACAATTGCAGAGGCCAGTACGTTCGATGCCTACACCGATGTCGTTGCCGAGCTGCACGCAAAATATTCCAAGTCTCCAGAGGTGATACGATATGTGGAGAGCACATGGTTAGGGCACCGCGAGAAGTTTGTGAAGGCTTGGACCAACCGAGTGACACATTTTGGAAACACAACTTCCTGTAGGGTGGAGAGTGCCCACTCTGTGCTGAAGGAGTGGCTGAAATAAAGTGATTGAAATCAAGTACGTACTGCAATTTTTAAATGCGTTATTATATTACTGCATTAATTAATTATAATCTAACGTTATGTAACGTATTATCAGGACGGCGCTTGAGGCCTCGAGATCTAAGAAGAATACACGGTATAAGGAAATCCTTTCTGCGAGCGTGATACTGAGAGTCTCGCATTACTGTCTGAGTTTATTAGACGCTGAGCTTACGAGGATGCACGGCTTGGACGCCGATGTTTACACTAGCTGCGGCTGTGTATTGCAGCTCACTCATGGACTTCCTTGTTCCTGTCTGCTCCGCAGCGCAGTTGATTTCAACATTCCGATTGATCTCGGAATGATTCACCAGTTCTGGAGAACGCTACAGATATTAGAGCCAGGTAATTTAAGGTTAATGTTTTATTTATAATTTTCTATTAAAATACATTATTTGGTTTAATTCATTGACTTTTTTATCATATACTTGTAGGGACTGGTCATCAGAGCCAGGCGAGCCACGCTGCATGGTCAGATGCGGAGTTCTTTCAGACGCTTGTGAGTGAGGTTGAAACCCGCGATCCCGCAACGATGCGGTACGTGAATCAGTTCATGTACAGTCATCTTTACCCAGACCAACAGGATTATGCGGAACCTGAGGTTAAGGATAACCCGCGAGGTCGTCCCAAGAAAACTAATTCAAATAAGCATAAACCATCTGCTTTTGAGTACAACGATAGATCGCGAGGTCGGAAATTGAGCCGTACGATCACTTCTTCGCGTGGACAGACAAGTTCGTCTTCTCAACAGTCACAAGGGGAAGCAGGTCATACATTTTTTTTTTTAAATATGGATGAGCGTTAATTAAAGTATTTATATGATTATATAAATTGTGACGTGAAATTATTATGATATTTATTGCAGAGTTTGGACCGACAAAATATATTTGGATTTTCAATGTGGCAAAATGTCCCCTGGCATATGTTGGACTACATAGTGAGTTACCTGAATGTGGATGCGGACGGTAACTGCGGATTTCAAGTCATCACGAGTCACGTGTATGGTCACCAGAAGTACTGGGCAGATGCAAGAGAAAGCATTGCGAATGAGGTCGACAGCCACCGTGAATTATACGAGTACATCTATTTTAGAGATATCGACACCGGACTCCGTCGCGTAAGGTGGGGCAACGGCCCTTGTGGACGGGCTCACTAGTTCGAAGTTCCGCAGGACCTCTACGCCGTTGCGACCCTATTTAATGCGGTTGTCGTTCTGTTGGGCTCTGGTCCGCAAGGTGGGCAGCACGGCTTATTCAGCATCACAGTGTTGCCTCTCATTGCACGATCATCGGCTAGAGGACCATGTCGTGAGATTGTCATGTGCCATCTTGGTACCGTAGAACACTACATTCATTTAGATTTGACTCATGATTGTCCATTACCGCCTATTCATTCCATGTGGTTCCGTTACCGAGATCGATCGGTTGTGGGTTGGGAGGATCAGTACGAGGCTAGGTTGCAATTGTGGTTTACTATTAAAAAAAAACCTTGTTGAATAAAAGAACGATATTATTCACTTGTGGTATGACGTTTCTCATTCAACTTAAGTTTAGCAAATAAAAAACAAAATGTATCAGTTCAACTCTATTTTAGCAAAAACAAAAAAAAAAAACCATTCAACTTAATGTTTTACAAATAATAAATAAAAAAAAAAAGTCATTCAACATAATGTTTTACAATAATAATTAAAAAAAACATTCATTACATCATTATTGGGCATTGTCGTAATCCAACTTAAACTTAGCCAGTTCTTCTTGGACTTCCGCCGCCACCGGACATTCGCATCCCTGCTGCCAAATCGATGTAATGCCCAAAAGACGGTTCACCCACTAAACAAATGGAAGAATAAAAAGATAAGACTAAAATTTATTAAAAAAAAAAGTTATTGTAATGAAATAACATTAATTAAAATTTAGTAACTAACTTACATAGGCGGTATTAACACGCGTAGGGACCTCGTTCTCGTCCGGCAGCTCCTCACCCATGAGAGTCGGATGGGAAACCCGACTGTACCACCGCAGGTAATCCTCAGTCGCCTCCCTGCGATCCTGTGTGGTGGGGGTCGACATACCGGTGTTGACCGTCCCAGAAATCGGGAACTGGGTCTAAGCACCTACTGCAGCAGCCTCAGAATGCTCAACCCTGTAGTTCCTAGACTCCCAAGCACGTACTGCACTGATTGGCGGGTATGTAGGGGGAGGGACAGTCTGGACATACCCCAACTGACGCAGACACCGCGCAGGCAAGTACGGCTCGACGACATCGCGGTATCGAATCAATCCGCTATAAAGAGTCCCCGGCTCTATCTCATTTGGGCTGGAGTTGCCGTATGGCAACCATTGCACCTGTTCACAATTGCATAAAGCATTTATAAAAATAATTATATTATTTTAAATAACGGGTAACTAAATTTAAATAAAATAACTTCACGTACATCTGAGGCAGTGAGTCTGTCGAGGCGCCGACGGATGGCTGTGAGCTGATCGTCTGACCGTGGCGCATTCCCTACGCTCCACGAGCGTGATCGTGCGAGACAGTCAGGACCGATGGGTAGACGCCCCCGGGGTCGGAAATCGGGGAAATACTCATATATCCAAGACTGCAGAAGAGTCAAGCAGCCCGACATCTGGGCAGAGTCCCCTCGGCTGGCAATACCTAGCTGTCTGTACATGTATGCCAGCGTAGCCGATCCCCTTGAGTAATCCCCAATCAAATCCAAGCCGTCGAGCACCTCGTGCAGGAGTTTGGGGGTCACTCCACTACCACTCTTGTCGACGAACAATGTGGTAGCCAGCATCACCCACATCCAGGCACCCGCCTCATCCCTAGCCGGCCGGCCTTTCCCCTAAATGCCCCGAAATGGCGGCTTCGAACACCGAACCACGCTGCCAGAACGAACTCATGAGTTCGCCCTTGGTGACCGAAAGTATCGACATGCAGAGCCCATGGCAGGCGTCCGAATCCGGGTCCTCAGCGACCATGGCTCCCTCCACAAGAACGCCCAAAATGGCCCGGACGTCGTGCAGCATGATGCTCATTTCACCAAAAGGCAGGTGAAACGAGTTAGTATCCGGCTGCCATCGCTCCACAAACGCAGAAAGGAGTGGGGTGTCCAAGTGGATGTGCATGGAGTCGGCCAAATGTGACAGTCCGGTCTGGTCGAGAAAAGCTCTCGCATCGGAAGACATCTCTTCACACCAAGCCTTCAGATTCTCGATCGCTCTCAGTCTGTTGTGGCATTTCAGCGGCCCCCTCAAATCTCCACTCCACATGCGGGAGGCGACGTACCCTAGAAAGTTAGGGATGACACTCCCATCAATGGGCCCACCGGGCACTGGGCCTTTAACGATCCAGGGTGCATCATCATCGGTCCTAACTCGTTTGCTAGTACCTGCATTAAAATACAACATATCTGTATATATTGACTTGCTGAAAGATGCATTAAATAAAATATATTTAATAAAACATATTTCATAAATTTCCCGTTCTTTTTTTTTTCAATTCATGTACAAACGTTACATTTTACATTAATAAAATATAATGAAAATTTTAAACTAATTTATTATGTAACATTATTACTAATTGATTATAACAATAATAAAAATAATTATAATAATTTTTTAATTAATTAATTGTATGGTTCTTCTAAATTACAAGATAATTATACCGTAGTTGAGGAGCAGGCCGATTATACTTTTCTAACAGTACCGATAATTTGTTATGATTAAATAAAAATAATTTATGTTAAACAACAATAAATACGTAAATTATTTACCTGATGAGGATGAAGATGGGCCAAAACGCCCCCCAGCCTGTCGTTGAGGAGCAGCCTATGTAGGACGAACAGCCTGTACCGAACGAACAGGCTGTACAGAAGGACGAGGGTGGCTAGGAACCGTAGGCTGTGCGTGGTCCTGATCATCTGAGGAGTCGTCCGAGTCACACTCCTCTGAACGCTGCTCCCTTTCACCGTACGACTCATCAGCATACCCCTGCTGACCATAGGGTAATGGTACGCGTGCGCGAGGAGGTATCGACTTCCCTGCGTAGCGGGGAAAAGCATATCGCGACTGATCGTACGGTCCTGGTGCCGGGGGCATCGAACTGCCTGCCTGGCCAGGATAATAAAATCCATGATCACCGTACGGAAGGACTCCGTGGAGTCGCGAACTATCTGGCTAGCCCTCAAAATGATATCCCTGTGGACCATCTCGCACTGGTGCGGGGGGTCTCGAACTCTGCCTAGCCTGACGAATCTGTATCCTCCGAGCCTCATCGATCATCGCCTGCCTTTCCATGTCCCTCTCCCGACGAACGGATGCATTGACACCCCGACTTCTAGCGTGTCGGGTGCCAGAACCATCATAATAGTCATCGAACGCCTCGTCGTCGTCCCTGGCATTAGATTGTCCAGGTCTGTCATCACTCTGAATCAGAAATATAATTATTAAATTTTTCCATATGTAATGACTATTTTAATAACTATTACAATAGATTATAATTCATTTTTATTTTAATATATAAATTTTATTCATTATTATTATAATTATAATTGTTGAGATTTATAATAGTTATTATAATTTTATATTTAAATTATTATAATTAATACTAATTTATAATTATTATTATATTTAATTATAATTATCATTACAAATTATTATTATTATTTCTTATAATATTATTATTATAAGCATTTATAATTTATAATTATTAATATTATTAATATTATTTTTAGAATTTATAATTAATTATAATTTATTCAACTTATTATTATTATAATATTTAATAATTATTATTATAATATATA